>OZ007569.1:60856102-61146102 GCA_963931925.1 Onchidella celtica
TGCGGTTAAAACTACAGTGGGATCTTCAATTTGCAAATGATTTAAAATGACGAAGGATCTTTGATGGTCAGTGTTAGAAGAAAGTCACGTGATTTCTGATACGTTCAATGGTATGGATAATCTTTTTTTTTCAACTAGTGTAAGGGCCCGTTCAAAGGGCGGCTGCCCAGTTTGTCACAGGCCCAGTTTGTCACAGGCCCAATTTGTCACAGCCCCAGTTTGTCACAGCCCCAGTTTGTCACAGCCCCAGTTTGTCACAGCCCCAGTTTGTCACAGCCCCAGTTTGTCACAGCCCCAGTTTGTCACAGCCCCAGTTTGTCACAGCCCCAGTTTGTCACAGGCCCAGTTTGTCACAGGCCCAGTTTGTCACAGGCCCAATTTGTCACAGGCCCAGTTTGTCACAGGCCCAGTTTGTCACAGGGCCCAGTTTGTCATAGGCCCAGTTTGTCACAGGCCCAGTTTGTCACAGGCCCAGTTGGTCGCAGGCACAGTTTGTCACAGGCCCAGTTTGTCACAGGCCCACCCCGCCTCGACTGTGCCCTGCATGATGGAAGTTATCACTGACACTCTCAAAAAGAGTAAATGAAGGACTGATTGATTGTATGAATTGAATTATATTTTTCAATTGTTTTTAACGAAAGAACATTCATTGTTGAAATTTTACAGAGTAATTTGCTTTGATTTGCCTACAAAAAGGAAGAAATATTGAACAACACAAGCTGAATTGACATTTTAGAGGGACTTTCTCTACACCACCAATTTGAAGGTGGAGAATAAAAAACTTAAGTTACAAGTACAGTGTTAAAGTGCTGTAATTATGACTGTCATCAATACTCAAATACTTAAATGAAATAACAAAGCGATCTTCTTCATGGGTCTTCTTTCAAGACACAATTATGCTTCTTTTAAGTTTGTATACAGATCAACACAGTTTGTGTGAAAAACATGTTCATTGCAACTGGAAGTAATGAGAAGACTTAATTGAAGGGCCCAAATTAATGTAGGCATACAAAAATATTTTAGAGTAAAACAAATAAACTGGTATCTTAATTTCTTATATGCAGGACAACATAAAACTAAAGTAATTGTACATCATTTTGTACATCAGATTTACAGTCTAACAAAGGAAGGCAAAGAAATTATCTAAGGCCTACTTGGGCTAATCTGGAGGGGGAACACACTTAGTCAACCACTTAATAACAGAAACATAAATTATGTCCATATTTCCCCATAGTTCACAAAGCACCTTTTAAAGCCTTTTTGAGGGGGGGGGGGCTGCCCAGTTTGTCACGGGCCCAGTTTATATATAGATGGCAAATATATTATTGCTTGCAAGATCAGGGAGTCAGTGTTGTGCTGGTCAAACCTCCAGATTATTTATTTATTTACTTATCTGTTTATTTCAGATTTTATTAGATTTAGTCATTTCTACATTATTATATGGGCCTTGATATCTTTCTTTCCAACTGTAAGAAATCTCTGTTATAATTATTCACTCCTATCTTTTGCGCTATTCTGCAACTCCTTGATAGGTTGACTGTTTGCTCCATATGGTAGGAAATAAAAACATTTCTTGCATTTTATTCAAGGTCCGCGGAATTCCATGTACATATTAATAATGAGTGTCTTCCCTTTTTATAATGGAGGGGAAGGGAAGAGGGGGGGGGGGAGATGTCACGAGCAGAGTTAGGGTCTTGGGGATGTTACGACTGCACGAGACGCAGCTAACTCACACTCGGACACAACCACACAAGAAAAGTACTAAATAACTAGAGCGTATATATGTCAGGCCGGTCAGGCCATAGTTTACATAAATATTAATAACAAAACAAAAGACAATAGAGGTATATATTCAAACCAAAAACTCTAATTAATAACTTAACCAATGATATTCATGTAACTATGGAGGTACTGCAATCAATAGTAAATAGGTATATTATACGAAACTGGATATCAATTTAAAGTGACAGTTGAGTCGCCACTGGCCAGTCGCCAGGCAAACTCTCCATAAATCATATGGGCTTAAATGTTAGGAGAGCCCAGTACGTTCAAAGCCTACAGAAGCACTCTTCGGCTTGTAGGTAATTTAAGCAGTTGCCAAAAGACTATATTTTATGCACAATCACTATTCAATTCATCAACAATGTGCTATATTATTCCAATCATGCTATGGCAATAGATCTATCATACAGGACACTCGTGGTCGAGTGCCAGCTGGGGTTTCCTTAGTCTTCCTATGAGGCTGTAGTTCTCTCTCTATCTCCGATCTCTATTATACTTGAATAATTAAGATATATTACCATTGCTCACGCCTACTGGGAGGCGCGAACATCAAAATAGCGCAGCGTGGGCTTTCAAAGGTCAGCCCACTCAGACCTTTCTTTCTAGAGCTCAGTCAGTCCGTTAGCAAGGACTTCTTAGTCTTCAGACCACACAGTTCAGGTACTGGCCAACCGGAGATACTTCACGAAACGATGCTTCTCTCGTCTGTATTCACCAAATCTGAACGTTACACGATGTTATATACTATCTAACTACCCAGCGTGCTAGTCCGCTGGCCCAATTAGTTCAGCTATCTCATAGGTCGAAACCTCCCACCATTTTAATTGTAGTAATACGTCTGCACTATTCTACCAGCCAGTTAACGTGCAAAAACTTGTCTAGTCATACTTAACAATGTCAACTGTCCCCACCTTGTTTCACCCCTACTCCATTACTTATTAATCACGAACATTAAAACCGACAAGCGTGACTCTAGCAGTTTAACTTTACATTTATTTACTCACCAACTATAATTTGGCGAGGACCGTTCAAGGCCACCAGCCAATTTCTCATGGCCCTGGTAAACAACAACAACTCACTCTCTGCGTGAGTTTTAATAATATCCGAATCATGACACATCCCCCACCCCAGTTAAAATTTGCAATTTTAACGATATAAATTATTATCGTAAAGGGAAGGCATGAGTCGAGAAATTGCTCGAAAGGTTAACTTAACTAAGAATACTAGGTAATAACTAAGACTAGTACTAAAGTTGAAAAAAACCTACAGGACGGGTATCATTGATGGACAAAACTTCATGAAAATCTTAAGGCTCCGTCCAAAAGTATATATCTCTCTGAGGATTAAATCTTACCTCTAAATAGGTAGACATTAACAATCATAACTCTAAAATTTTAGAGTACAACACTGATCCTGTGCGAATGTCATCAGGAATGCATACATACAATGAATAATACTCAAGAAAAGATAACTATAGTAGCATCGATGGCATTAGTGGATCTGGACTCCTGGTCTGCCATGATCTTCTCGTCCTCGACCCTGGGCAACAACGTCTGGTGTGGCCAAAATACGGGTCGACGTCAGTAAAATAGCTGTTGGAACAAAGGAAAGCACAGGGGTAGGTGAAAAGTGTTCACAATGGGTGAACAATATGTGATACCATCCCTCGGTCTCTGAATGAGGTGCTAATCAGTATCCAACGCCAATACATATGACAGACTAAAATACAACAAGATTAAGGTAACCGTGATAATAGGTCGGCATGGACATTATCTCCACCAGGAATGGCCTTTATAATGAAGCGGTATTCCTGAAGGGCCAGACTCCATCTGGTCAAACGAGCGTTCTTGGCTCGGTTCGATTTTAAAAATAACAACGGTTTATGGTCTGTCTCGATGACGAATTCTGTCATAAGTAGGTAGCGGGAAAACGCGTCTACGGCGTATACAATCGCCAGGCATTCTCGCTCTATAATAGCGTATCTCTGCTCTCTCGGAAGTAATTTCCGGCTAGCGTACATACAAGGGCGCAATAAGCCATCTCTTTCCTGAAGCAAAACAGCTCCAATTCCCTGGTCCGACGCGTCAGTTCGGACGGTGAAGGTGCGCCTAATATTCGGTAGTATAAGCAGCGGCGAACTGGAGAACAGTTGCTGCACTGTCGCGAGCGCGGTGGCGCACTGCGTATTCCAGGTAATTTTGTTGGGTCTGTCTTTTCTTGTAAGATCGGATAACGGGGCCGTAAGGGCCGAAAAATTAGGAACAAATTTCCGATAATAGCTTAAGAAGCCTAACAGGCTACGAACCTGCTTCTTAGTATGAGGAGCCTGGAGTTTTAAAATCTTACTTATCTTACTGTCGTCCGGTGTTTGGACGCCTTTGGCGATAGTATGTCCCAGAAAGTTAATCTGCGTATAACCCAGGAAGACTTTGCTAGGCTTAGCTGTAAGCCCGGCATCTCGAAGTTTACTAAGCACTTGACGAAGTGCTTCTAAGTGGCCTTTCCAATCCGTATGGAAAGCGCAAATGTCGTCAAAGTAGCTTAGGACGCATGGTGTCTGCTGCAATAGGATGTTCATCATCCTCGCAAATGTCGCTGGTGCCGTTACGAGACCGAATGGCATGAATCTCCATTGCATGAGACCCATAGGGGTCTGAAACGCTGTGTACTGTTTACTGGCCTCTTCCATTGGGATTTGCCAGTAGCCTTTAGCCAAATCTATTTTCGAAAACACGGACGACTCGGCCAATCGCGCAAATAGATCTTCCTGATTCGGGATAGGTTCAGCATCGTAAATGGTTAGAGCGTTAAGCTTCCTGTAATCGATACAAAATCTAACGGAACCGTCTGTTTTCTTTACTAGTACAATCGGCGAGCAGTAAGGGCTCGTCGAGCGCTCAATGACTCCTAAGCTGAGCATCTTTTCCACCTCGGACTGTATGGTGTCGTGCGCTTGCAGCGGGCGCGGGTAGGGTTTGACAAACACGGGTACGTCCGAGTGCAACCGGATGACGTGTTGAACTAAGGATGTTTTACCCGGCAAATCAGTGAATACTGGCGAAAACTCCCGAACAAGATTCATGATGTCCTGTGTCTTACTTTGATCCAGCTCTGGATTGATATTAACGGAAGTCGCGTCCTCTGTGGCTTGCAAGGATAGGAGCGATCTTGTCATAGATAATGGCTCCCGGTCGTTGTCATCGATAGTGACCATCGCTGCGTTTGCTTGGGCCACAACATGGCATGAATGATCGTGATGAGTTTGATCATCGGTAAGATACTTTTTCAACATATTAATATGGTACACCTTATCGTTACCACGTATGGTAATGAGATAATTAACTCTCGAGAGTCGCTTTTTAACTAGAAAGGGGCCTTTCCAAGTGAGGAGTAGTTTGTTATTCGTTTCTGGTAACAGCACCAATGCCCGATCTCCGACTGACAGGGTTCTTAACCGACTACCCTGATCGCGATATCCTATAAATGACCTGGTCCGTACGCATGCAAATTGTCGAGCCAGGTCGCATGCATTAACTATTCTATGTCGGAGATCGACTATGTACTGATACGCGGATCGCGTATCAGGAACGTCGGTATCAGAACCGGCGTATAAATCGCGTAAAATGGCCATCGGGCCACGTGGTTTTCGACCGTATAACAGTTCAAACGGGGAAAAACCCGTTGTCGCATTTGGGAGTTCCCTATATGCGAACAAGATGGCCGGAAGTCGACGGTCCCAGTCACCAGGTCTATCGGCGGAAACGCGTGCCAGCATAGTTTTCATGGTGGCATTCCAGCGCTCGCAACAGCCATTGGACTGTGGATGGTATGGCGACGTAAGTTTCTGCCTAATGCCCGTGAGTTCCAATACTTTCCTGAAAAGGTCAGAGGTGAATTGCGGACCTCTATCAGATAATAATTCGGACGGGAATCCGACACGTGTGAATATGGTCACCAATGCCTCGGCGACGTGATCGGCCGATATTTCCTTTAAAGGGACAGCCTCAGGCCAACGGGTGGCATAATCGATTACTGATAGAATAAACCGATGGCCTCTATCCGACTTCGGTAATGGCCCGACGATGTCGACGGCAACTCGCTGAAATGGAGTGGAAACCGGCGGCATCTCTTGTATAGGCGCCCGCGAAGTTTTTCCTTTGGGGGTTCTTTTCTGGCATGTATCGCAACGCGACACATAGCTATTTATGTCCCCGTAAACCCCGGGCCAAAAAAACTGAGACAGGACTCTCGATTTTGTTCTCGCTTTGCCTTGGTGGCCCGCCAATGGCGTGTCGTGCGCGAGGCGGGTGATGTCTCGGCGAAATGATCTCGGTATGACCAATTGCAAAATAGTTTCGCGCTTTCCCCGAAAAACGCGATATAGGAGGTCGTCTTTAAGGCAGAACCTGGATGTATCCGGGTTGTCCGGATCAATCTTAGCAAAGAGGGGCTTTAGTGATGGATCTGTGCGCTGTTCGTTACGAAAAATCTCGGGGGTTACATCCAAATCGACGACAGGCGATCGTAATGTGTCGTCACTCTGGCGACGCGATTGTTGTCTTGTCGTGACACACGCAATGTCGTTATCATCCCAAATCCCGAGTTCGCAATCGGAGACGTCCTTTAAGTGGGGAATATTCCCAATGATTAGGTCGGCGACCGGATTTGGTAGCACGCAGGCCGTGACAACACCAGTTATAAACGGTGTGTCAACATATATTTCCGCCAAACGAAAATGTTCAACTGAACCACCAAAAGTAATGCAAGTCGCATCGCGATCCAGGAGTTGTGCAGGACGGACCAGGGATTCACGTACACCGACGGTCGTACAGCCTGAATCTCGCAATACGGATGCTCGTATGGCGTTTACTCGTCCCTCATACAATGTCAGCGCGCCTCGCTCGTGGAGGGCGGACATCACTGGAATAACTTTATCTACGGTTTCGGCATTCCTAGTTCTGTAACCGCGGTTTTCGGTGAATGCTACAGAGCATGCATTTGCCGCATCTAATCTAACTCTGCATTGTCGCGCAATGTGGCCTCCGGCGCCACATCTATAACAGTAGACTGGATTATCATCCCTTCGAGGTGTACCTCGATAAGAAGGAAATGTGGGCGCTTGATAGTAGTTGTTACGCGGTCCTCCGGTAGGGAAAGGACGTGTATATCGGGGTTCCCAGTCCCGAGAAAATTTATGGGGATTCGGTTGCCTCCTGCTAACCGGCGGCTCGGACCGTGGACGAACCTGCGGCGACTGTCGAAAGGGCTGTCTTGATTGTCTCGACGGTACCGGTGTCTTAGTAGCAGCGCCGGCGTAACAAGGTTCGCTTACTTTAGCTTTAGCTAACGATCGATTAGGGTGAGCTGCAGCATACCGTTCCGCTATCGATGTTATCTCGACGGTAGTTTTGGGGGCTTGTTCCTTAAAATGCGCCACCAGGTCCGTGTGGCAGGACATATATATTTGGTCTTTAATTATCAAATCATATAGTTTCTTATAGTTTCCCTCTTCCACACCGGCCAACTCAGTCCAACGGCTGAGTAGGTGGCGGAGGCGGTCCACGTAAGTAGAGAAATTCTCAGATGCCTCCGGCTGGCAATCGCGGAAACGCTTATGAAATCCATCTTCCGTATGTTGGAAACGCTTTAATAGCGCGGTCTTTAGAATGTCATAGTCCCTAGCGTCATCAATAGTGAGGCTATGGAAAACTTCCAACGCTCTCCCTGTCAAAAGATTGGCGAGGCATGACGTGTACTCACTACGCTGCCATCCCGCGCAAACGGCATGGAGTTCGAAGCGGTGTAGGTAGGAATCAATACGATCAACCTTATCATTAAAGGTTGGCAATTTAGGCTTCGTTTTATTATTGGAAGTAACTTCCGGAGCCCCGGTAGGTTGGGCTTGCTTCGCTTCTAACTGTTTCAAAGCGAGCTCGTACTCTCTTTGAGCCTGTTTTTCCGCGCGTTCCGCGGCTCTATCTTCTCGTTCCGCGGCTTTTTCTTCTCGTAATATCTCCGCGGCTTTTTCTTCTCGTAATCTCTCCGCGGCCTTTTCTTCTCGTAATCTCTCCGCGGCCTTTTCTTCTCGTAATCTCTCCGCGGCCTTTTCTTCTCGTTCTTCTTTCAGTTTCTGGTCTACCCAAGAAGCACGCTGAGCTTCCGGTATGCCAAATGATTGGGCCAGTTCCAAATATTTCTGTAGTTCGGCCATGATATCGGTCGATAATACGATATAATAATGTCCTAATCGAGGACAGCTCCTGAAAAATCTCCAACTTTATTCTCCCTTGAAGCAATTTATCAATTGCACTCTGCGGGTGCTCGTTCCTGCAGTATGAACGAAATTAACGAAATCAACAACAAACTGTACGTCTTAGTCAACCAAGTAGTGGTTGAGCTATCTCAGTGATCACTTAACTCCACTTATTTCTCCTAATCCTCAAGCAGTGAGTCTACTGCTTCCGTGATTGGCCGTTACTAACGATACCAATGTAATATTCCCAGTGTATTTTCCGTACACTCCTAGCAGCGTTCCCTCTGCTATAAATCGGAATAAATCAATATTCACGATATGAACTTCCTTGGCTATACCAGCCTAACAACTCTAATATCCAGATTATCTCTCAACGTGCCCTAGACACGTGATTTATCCCAGGCAATAATATAGCAAGTATGAATACAAAATATAATAATGCAACACTATAATGGAAAAGAATTACATGGAGAGTAAGACGAGACTAACAGAAAGAACAAACGACAACAGACCTGACTAACCTGAAACTATCTACAAAAAGGTAAGAAAAGCACAAGAGAGACGTCTTCCTAAAATACGAGGAAGATAGAACGCTAACAATCTATACGAATAACAGGTCCCTACAGAACTATTCAAGGCAAAGCGTATCTCCTATCCGTTTTAAACGCCATCTAGATCTGCTAGTCTGGCAAAAAGAGGTATGCTAAGTCTCGATCCCTTCCAACCACCCACCTATCTAATCTAACAGAAAAGAAAAAAATAATGCCTGTCAAAAGTAGGGGAGCTGGAACGACGAACCCCTCAAACGAAGACAAATACAGATGGTTCACTTAACTGGGCAAAATGGACTGGCTCTTTCCTTTGGTCCACAGCGCTGGTCTTGTCTTTTCCTGATGCTAGCTGTCAGTCCCTCGTAGTGGTCCCAGGATCAATGACGAGAGGACATGCCAGACATGTAGGGGAGAAACAAAAACAAAAAAATCAGCAGTATACAAAACTATAAACTACAAAAATTACATAAATAACAGTGGAGTCTTAGAGTGGTAGACCTGCAGCTGTTGACGGGGTCCTCTTCCGATGATAGTAGTGTTCTCTAGATGTCAGAAGGTGACGGGTCCTCTTCAGATGTCAGTGGGGTTAGGGTCTTGGGGATGTTACGACTGCACGAGACGCAGCTAACTCACACTCGGACACAACCACACAAGAAAAGTACTAAATAACTAGAGCGTATATATGTCAGGCCGGTCAGGCCATAGTTTACATAAATATTAATAACAAAACAAAAGACAATAGAGGTATATATTCAAACCAAAAACTCTAATTAATAACTTAACCAATGATATTCATGTAACTATGGAGGTACTGCAATCAATAGTAAATAGGTATATTATACGAAACTGGATATCAATTTAAAGTGACAGTTGAGTCGCCACTGGCCAGTCGCCAGGCAAACTCTCCATAAATCATATGGGCTTAAATGTTAGGAGAGCCCAGTACGTTCAAAGCCTACAGAAGCACTCTTCGGCTTGTAGGTAATTTAAGCAGTTGCCAAAAGACTATATTTTATGCACAATCACTATTCAATTCATCAACAATGTGCTATATTATTCCAATCATGCTATGGCAATAGATCTATCATACAGGACACTCGTGGTCGAGTGCCAGCTGGGGTTTCCTTAGTCTTCCTATGAGGCTGTAGTTCTCTCTCTATCTCCGATCTCTATTATACTTGAATAATTAAGATATATTACCATTGCTCACGCCTACTGGGAGGCGCGAACATCAAAATAGCGCAGCGTGGGCTTTCAAAGGTCAGCCCACTCAGACCTTTCTTTCTAGAGCTCAGTCAGTCCGTTAGCAAGGACTTCTTAGTCTTCAGACCACACAGTTCAGGTACTGGCCAACCGGAGATACTTCACGAAACGATGCTTCTCTCGTCTGTATTCACCAAATCTGAACGTTACACGATGTTATATACTATCTAACTACCCAGCGTGCTAGTCCGCTGGCCCAATTAGTTCAGCTATCTCATAGGTCGAAACCTCCCACCATTTTAATTGTAGTAATACGTCTGCACTATTCTACCAGCCAGTTAACGTGCAAAAACTTGTCTAGTCATACTTAACAATGTCAACTGTCCCCACCTTGTTTCACCCCTACTCCATTACTTATTAATCACGAACATTAAAACCGACAAGCGTGACTCTAGCAGTTTAACTTTACATTTATTTACTCACCAACTATAATTTGGCGAGGACCGTTCAAGGCCACCAGCCAATTTCTCATGGCCCTGGTAAACAACAACAACTCACTCTCTGCGTGAGTTTTAATAATATCCGAATCATGACAGGGGGCACGTTCACGCACTGATCACACAAGAAACAATAAGCCAGAAACAGAATCTGCCCAATGGACATTTGCATTTTATTACGTACGGCACAAGTCATGTACACACCGCATGGCCTGGAACTGGATTAAAATCATGTCGTGAAGATAATTTGCCATTCTACTTTACAAAAGGTGCCAGTACAGTAACATTGTCTGTTTGGGCATCTGTTATAATGTCCACCAATTTCATATCTTTTATTTCGCATTTTTGAAAACCAGGTCATAACCACACGCATGGCGAAAATAAGATCAATTTACTGGGCGTGGATCAATGCTATTTTCCCCTTATCTTGTTTTTGTTAACCTAGGAAAATATTGGATTTAGAGAAAGGCTAATGTCAGCTCGAAGAAGCCTGTTGGTAATTACATTGAATGCTCAAAACACAAATACGGTCATAAAACCCAGTCTGTCACTGATCTGATAGCTTGTCAACACGCCTGTCACAGTGAAGCCAGAATGACAAACGACAAAGTTTGAATAGAGCTAATTTGGTAATGAACCAATCCACGAGTGAGATGTTATCCTGTTTTTCCTTCCTCGTATCTGTTTTTGGAAATAAGTGTTAAATGCCGAAAGATTTTGCGGCATAATGTGGGATACTTTATAAATTGTATGTACCTATTATAAATAATGCGTATTGGAGCTCTTCTCGAAATAGCTAACTTCCTCACAGGTAGTCTTACTTGGCGATTGCGCAATGACCCAGATGCATTGAGATTCTGGAGATCTGAACAGAGTTTGGTACAAATTGTGAGTTGCAGGTCAATACATTGTGAGCGTTGACCGAGGGCTTTAGATAGGCTTTTCTAGAACTTCTGCAGCCCAATTAGATTGATGCCGTAAAGCTCTAACAAAATCGCGACTCGCAATAAATTGATTACTGAAATAGATGTAGGCTCACACACGTACAGCCTCTGATTTACTTCACTCACATTTATTTCACAAGTAATTCTCCAACTTACAGTAGTTTTGCGAAATTGAACTTAAGAAAGAGGACTGGGCACAATTTTGGTGCGGAAAAAATGTGATAAGTGTGTAGCTTTCACCTGCTGCTCAAACTTCATTATATTATAGCAAGTTTACTGCAAAAAGAGAACTGCAATTAAGCCGTTTGTGACCTCAAAGAACACTCTTGATTGAAATCCTCGCTTGAAGATCAGATGGCCTGACTGGTAGTATAATTCTCCGTTAAGGATCCTGTAGTGGTGACTTCAAATAAATATGGTGCTGCTTTTGTTATCTTTGTGTATTTTCGTTGAACTTAAAATTTCCACTTAACTCGCATTAGGACTTGAGATTTTCTATTCAGAACCACAGAGAAAGATACTGGTCTCTGTTAAAGATAGAACTTTAGAGAAAGAATTGGTGTCTGTACTGTTAAGCCAAATTGGTTATATTTTTGTTGCGGTTTTGTGTCCCTTTCAGCACAATGGAAATGTTACAGAGATGAGATCTGGGTCCTTCTCCAGTCTAATAGTAAAGGATAAACATACAGAAACACATAGGATTTTAATATAGATGAGGTACCCTGTGTTGTTGGAATAAACCTGCTGCTTCCTCCCTTCGTTATTTCGCCATTTCCTCTTCTCCCCCCCCACTTTCCCCCTCTCTCATCTCCCCTCTCTCTATCTCTCTCACCCCTCACTTTCCTCTGTCCCCGTTTTTCCCCTTTCTGTCTTTGAAAACACTGTCCGAATGTGTTAGTTAGGCAAGGCCTGTGGCCAGAGTCCAAATCGGAATCTCCCTCACCTGGCTCTAACGCTCTAAGCTCTAACGACTGGGCCACTGTGCCGACTCATGCCAATTGGTTGTTTCGGTACGGGGTATAATAGATCGAAACCTCTACAGAAAATAGCAGTCTACTTTCTGTTGCGGTATTTTGGAAGATTAACGTACTATATTTTATGACAAAAATACGAAGCTATGGGCAATTTAGAAAGAAAATAGTGCTCTGTAGAAGCATTGCAAGGATGTCAAATTTGGATAGATAAATGAGGGCGGGGTAAATGTTGAGCGCGGCCCATCATGATGATACGAAAGCATTGCTTTCTAGGGGTTTCAAGCTCAAAATATTTTGTGGTGTGTTTGTATAGGGTTGCACCGTAAGCTTGCCAGGAATTAATACTTGGGGACCCAGCGCTACTTTCGATGTGCCAGCGGTAACATGATGTAAATAGTGAAAAAAAAACAAACCAACAGCAACAATAACAACAACAGCGGCAACAACGACAATAGCAAACTTTTACGATCTACTTTTCTTTTGCCTCGAAAGTGATAGCATCATAATAATATCGTTACGTTGTTCTGCACCCCGAACGTTACTCAGGCTTCAAACTATCTAATGTCAGGCACATTTTCTTTAAGCACAGTAACTGGCATTGAAGGAATGGGAAAAGGTGGGCGAAATGAAGATTGGATCGATTACATTTCCTGAGTGTTTTTATAGTGGGCGTCTGTGGACTTTGTTAATTGTGTTTGGCATCTCGCGGTACTTGTCACTAATTGTTTTGTTTCAATTAATGTATGAATCAAACAGCATTCCTGTGATTAGAAATTTGTCTCACGAAAGGGCATTTGTCACTGCACTGAGTTTCACTGGGTATTGACAAACGGCTGGCATTTAGTTTACGGATTAAAAATGTAATAATAATAATTGTAATGATCGGGAACTTTTAGTCCTGAGTGTTAAATAATTATAGAATCTTAGAACTGATCGTGTGTGGGAAATTTGCGTGCCTTTTGGTCAACAGTGGTGCGTAACATTTAACTGTGCTGTTATACTTTAATTTTCTAACTCACATTAAACTAGCAGAAAGAAGAAAATAACTGGCGGTGCTTACAGGTGACAGTGGGCGAGGAGGGGGGGGGGGGAGGACACCATGAGTGGAAGTTCGACCTATATGAAGAATAGTTAAAAAGAGACAGAACCCAGCACTAAAATACTAGCAAGTAGTCGAGAAAAAGAGAGACACAGCAAGAGAGAAAGAAAGAGAGAGAGAATGTGAGGGAGAGGAAGAGGAAGAGACAGAGAGCAAGAGAGAGATAGAGAGAGAGAAACAGGGAGACAGAGTGAGAGAGAGAGAGAGAGAGAAATAGAGAAAGAAAGAAAGAGGGAGAGCTAGAGAGAGAGAGAGACAAGGAGGGATTTTGAGTTTGGGTTTTACGGCGCGTCGGCACAATAACGGCGAATTTGTGCCCTCCACGGTACTATTTGGGTACATTTTCTGTATTTATATTTCGTATTCAGAGCTGTCATGTTTAACATAGAATTAAATACATTCATATAATTTTAACACATTGGTAAAATTCTAAAAAAGTTGTTTTGTAGAGATCTGGAAAAAGTTTTGCAAACGAGTATAAAAGTTATTAAATCAAGTTGTAGATCTTAGCCTCTCTCAGAAAGGACAGGATGCATTGCGGATCCACGTCAAAAAATAATTCTTTCATGGATCCGCAGGCATAGTGCTTTCTCCGGATAGGCATGAAGTCTACACATGCAATCAAAATATGTTGTATTGACAGTTGGCAATTGCATGCCACAAATTCGGGGGAAGAGGGGGGGGGGGGGTCTTCCCCCCCCCCCCCCCCCCCAAATAAAAAAACGATGTGTAATGTGGGAATGACCGAGACGGAATCTACTAAGGACAATTTTATCTCTCCGATTTTGTTGCAAGGCCTGGGTCCACTGTCCAAGTTGATCCTGGATAAAATGGAGTTTATTTGAGGTTTGTTCATCCCATCTTTCCTGCCATGTCGATTTAATGAAGTAATTAAAAGCGGTTTTGAAGTCAGAGTGTGCTTTTTCAGGTGTAGTGGTGGACCCTTCAATGTTTCTTTGGCCAGCGAGTCTGCTGTTTCACTACCCTTAATGCCAGTGTGGCCAGGGATCCAACAGAGAACAAATTCATATTTCCTGTTGGACAGTCTATCAAGTCCTGGTAACAGATTATTGATTTCATGCGTTTTCATATTCGGATTTTTTAAAGCCTGGAGGCAGGAGAGCGTATCAGAAAAGGTAATGAATTGAAGTGTCCTGGTCGGGAATAATATAAGATTCAAGGCCAAGTTGATTGCATGAATTTCAGCGGTAAAGACAGTGATCTTTGGGGTTGAGACTGAGGCATTCGGTGCATCTGTACTTGAGAAAGAGGCGGCTCCATCTACCCAATCATGATCTTTGGAGCCGCCGATGAAAAAAGGTCTGTGATCCGAGTATTTGTTGAATACCTGTCTAAACATTTATTTTGTTTGTAGGTGTCTGGCATGGTGTTGTTCTTCGGACATGCCGCGAGATCAACATAATGTTTGGTTTATGTGTTAGCCATGCTGGGGTGGCAGGAAATGGGTCATTCTCCGCCTCACATGATTGGATTTTGGCCTTAGGGAGCAAAGACCGAATCGGAAGGCAAAAAGGAGGAGTGATTCCCCGAGAAGATTCAAAATTTTGAATATATGTTGCATTGAAAAACAAATTGTAAGCGGGATTGTCTGGATGAGAAGATACTTTTAGTCCGCACTGAAGAGAGAGTTTGCCTCTTCTGTCGGACAATGACGCTGCATTTGCCTCTACATACAGACTTTCGACTGGAGAGGTGCGGAAAGCACCCCGAGCAAGACGTAGCAATTTGTGGTGTACAGAATCTAGCATTTTCAGGCATGACGGTTTAGCTGATCCATGGACGATACAACCGTAATCTAGTTTGGATCTGATCGGGGGAGCGATAGAGATGAAGCATGGAGACTCGATCAGCACCCCACTCAGTTCCTGAGATAGTCTTTAGGGTGTTAAGAACTTTTTGATAGAAGAGTTTAAGGTAGTTTTCAAGAGGGACAAAAGTCAGTTTTTTTGTCAAATACAAGTCCTAGAAATTTGGCCCCGCCTTTCACTGGAATTCGTTGATTCCCGTGAAGGAAAAGGTCCGGGTTTCTGTACAATTGCCTTTTATTCTTAAAATAGGCGGCGACGGTTTTTTGGGGAAAAAATTTAAATCCATTTGCTTCTGCCCACCCCTGGATGGTGTTAGGTTGCAGTTGCAGTTTCCGCCCTATTCCATCCACCCGCGGGCACCTGTAGCAGACGAGAAAGTCGTCTGCCTACAACGAGCAGTCAACGTTTTGTGAAAGGGTTTCAGTATTTGACTTAATTTTAATATTGAATAGGGGGAGAGGGAGAGAAAGAGAGCAAGAGAGAGAAAGAGAAAAAGAGAGAGAGACAGAGACAGATAGAAAGACACACACAGAGAGAGAGAGAGAGAGAGAGAGAGAGAGAGAGACAGACAGACAGACAGACAGACAGAAAGACAGAGAGAGAACGATCAACTAAGATCGGTAAGTTAAAAAAAAAATCAGCAACACAAAGAGAAGGAAAGACTAAGGCTAAATGAAAAAGATAAAATGTTCAGGAATGCACGCCAGAAACGCTTTTGGTATTCACAATTCATGAGACATTTACTTCTGTAAAATTAATTCAACATCATAATAATGATAATGAAATCAACAACTGTCAGTACATTGATGTTATTATAATAAATATTCAATGCCCGGCAAACAGAGCAACAATTTAAAAAAAAAAAAACTAGCCAAAATCTCCCTCTTTCTCCCATCCAAATGCCTCCATGCACAAGCTATGTCCGTGACATGGAGGGCAACCCAGTTTCAGTGACGGTACTTTGCCAGGCTGTGTCTAGGGAGAGAAGCCATTTAAGATAACAAACAACAAAGAAAAACTCAGATTGTCAAAAAAACGAAGTAGCTATCAAACGGGAAATAGCAAAATATCTGTCAAATTTCTTTGATTTGGGCAGACCGTGCGAGCTTTTTCATTCAAGTACAAGGAGCCATCGACCAATCTGCGCTCACTTTCAAATCTGCCATGTAGTAAAACAATTTTGGCAAACTGAGCGCAACAAAACATGCCTAACCAAGATTTGTAAAAATGTTCACAGAGGCCAATGCCCTGAAACCTCTGGTTAATGATTATAACATTATTGTAAAGACAGCCCCCTCCCCCCCCCCCCCACGGCCTTTTTTCTTTCTCCCTCCCGAAAATCACAAAGTTAGAGGGAAACGAAGAAATATTTCATAATCTCCACCGGCATGAAAAAGCTGCCCTGCGATCGTTAAAATTAAGAGGATATAGAAATCAGCTTGGTTTCAACTTTTTTTTTTTTTCGCCCTTTGACAAAGACAACTGTGTAGTAGTGTGTAGCGTCCCCACAAAATGAGGCATTTCGTGCATTTTGGCGCTATGAAGATATTGGTATCACCAAATAGGTTATTCAAAGTCCTTTCATTGGGTAAAAAAAAGAATGCTGTAATTTAATTAGCAGGGAAGATTGACCTCTCAAAGACAGGAAGTGACACAACCCTAGTTTGGAGAAAAACACTGTTCAAGTTTCAGCGTTTAGTCAATTCAAAGTCAGTTTTGAGGCATTTACCCTTCTCAAACAGGATTATCATTTGGAAAAGGGATAGTAAAGAGGATAAACTTTTTAAAAAATACTGAAAACGCAGAACCGATAAAATTGATCCTATGGTTTTCTCGAATCAGGTAGTGCCGAAATGTGCCTCATTTCGTCGGACAGCTACACAACTATAATTATACCCCTGTCAGTGCCATCCAAATTATGCCCTCTCCAGCATCCTTCACCACCTGCGTGTAACAATCACAAATTTACTTTATAATGTATTGGAGCACTACAAATACACGCCACACGCACACATACAAACTATTACAAACCACACTATAATATAATATTTACATTAAAAAAGAACATTAGCACAAATTAAATGTGCATTTTAGGTTACACTTGGTTCTTCGAGGGGCTTATTGTAAGAGCCAGTTCTGAGGTGGAATTCCCTACACTGTGACATAAAAACACCAGTTAAAATAGGCAAACTAAAACTTATTACTTAATGACCGGAGTGTCAAGAATGTTTTAAAAACTACCCAAGGTTTGACGCATGTTATAGGCCCTGTATATACAATACATAGATTTTTCTGAAACACTGTGTTAGCTTGCTTGGCCAAAGAAGCATTGCTAATCCCTGGCTGTAAAATCGTACCGCGCCCAGGTGAGTCCGTGCGGGATGTACCGCGCCCAGGTGGGCGTGAGCCTGTATCACTTATTAATCTGGCGATTATGAGAAGTTTCCGTGAACAGCAATTACCGAAGATTTCGTAATTCTTTCAAACTGAACAAATTGCAAATTAAATTTATATTTTATTTCCCCTGGGCTAAATTGACAGATCGGCCAGTAAAATGATAATGTGATTAACCGTGGCGTATTTCAGCATTCTCATCACGCCCACTTTGGCACGTGCCCCCATCACGCCCTGCTTCAAAGGGCCCACTTAACTGTGTGTATGAATTAAAATTCTTCCATCTCCGAGGTCCATGAATTGTTCATACTCTTTCCCGTGGGAGGCATTAACATTCCTGCCATGACAGGCTTATTTTTACACCCATCCACTTGAGTCCATTCCCCTGAACCATTGTATTTTTTCCCCCCTTTTTAATAGCTATTATTAATTTCGTCATAACTGAATCAGTGAGGAGGACCCTTTAAAAAAAAATAAATCTAAATCTAAAAAAAATGGATCTGCCAGTTAATTAAAACAAAAAGAAAAGAAAATGATGTCAAGTTGTCCTTCATAGGAAATTCCCTCTTCAGATTGTACTGGAGTAAATTACATTGATTAACAATTCTGTTACATAATTATAGTGAAACGATAAATTGGTGGTCATCTTTAACCGGTCCAGCCTGATATTTTAACACGAATGTTCGATGTGTTTGATCGTGCATACCGTTTGAGAATTTAGCTGCTCTGTAACAGAATTCATTTTGATGTGATGATGGTCAACATGTTTCATTCTAACCAGAATGCACTATTATTTCCCAAAATAGATCTGGATGCAGCTAAACCTTTTACTTTGAACAGGAATAATTTTTCCTCTTTCTCTGAATTTTTTTTTCGAAACACAAGCCATACATAATAATTATGTAGGTGAACATTCAACAGCAGTATGTTTAATCTTCTCGAAAAAAAAAAAAAATATTTTGACTATACAGAATTGTATACATGGCATAAATCATTTTAAAAATAAATTACCGTAAATGATTTAAGTCTTACAATCCTGTGTGACAAATATACAGTATGATATATTTCATTTGTCATGTAGGTTATTTAACCTCCGTAACTTTCCACACTGGCCCCTTAATGTCCCGTAAACCAAAATTTGGACATCGTTCGCGACAAATTCGTCGCCAGAGATTGTCTCCTCAACATACAAAATATGAATGATGGGGTGAATGTGTGTCTTTGTTGTTGTTGTTGCGAATCTTGTAATAGGGAAGCTAAAGACAACAACAATAACAAACCAACAATAAAATTGACAAATGGGAACAGAAATAAGAAAAATAGAAATTTCCGTGTGTTTTTTTTTTTTATCCCTACACAAATAAATTAAGGACCGAATAGAATAACGACATACTGTAAGTCTGATACGCATTAAGTTTCGTGTCTTGTGTGCGTGAGTGAATTTGTCTGTCTGGGTGTGTATGTACATGTTTGTATTGTCCGTTTCTGTAAGTGTGTGGTTATAATTTGGTTTTGTTTCGGTCTTTGAACAATTCCATTCTTCACACAGAAACTACAAACAAAGTCCGTCTCGATCCAACTTACTGTCCATGTGTGGGGTAAGCGAGAGGCGCTCAGTGAAATGTCTTGCTCACGTCGTGTGCATTGGCCTTGTCACTCTCTGAACAGCAACTACAACCGTAACGAATGGCATTTCATGGTTCATGATAGGCCAAAGGCAATTTGCTGTATTGCTGCACAATGTCTGAACTTGCGTCCACTGTTCTCTATGTACTGATGTTGTTCCTCAATGAATCATCCTGTAGCATTCATTGTTTATGCCATCGGCGCTCAACTGGCAACTCATTCAAATTCTTTTATTCAAAGTGAAGATAGTTATTTGCAGAATTGATCTCATTTTATCTTGCATCTAATTTAGTTCATTGTTCATGGGATGATTGTATATTGTAGTCTTTGCTGATTTATGTTGTGTTGAGTTACTCGGCCTCTGCGCTAGGTATGGCTAAAGATTTGGTCTGCATGTGGAGATGATGACTGATAGTGACCCTGCTGATTCAGCGCTTGCGTCCAGTGCGAGCAGCCTAAATAATAACGAGACATTTGTATCTACAGCCGATCAGAGAGACTTGCAAGAGAGCATTGTCTTGCCTGTCGCCAACCAACCCAAGTAGTCATCTTTGGTCAGACGCACTTCAGGAGAGGCAAAACTCTTGCATTTTCTGACGAAATACGCCACGCTCAGAACTGACTTTTCGCTTTTCATGTCAGCGATGTGGTGTGCCAGATCATCATTCAAGAACTGGATGTAGTCGTAAGTAACATCTTGAAAGGCACCTAAACAGCACAGGTAGGCCACCACGGCTTTGTCGGCCCCAGGTAAGGAGTAACTGTAGGGTTTCTGTGAGCATTGTGAGGCATCAGCTTTGCTCTGGTCCAGGATGTTCACACAGAATTCTTGCAACAAGGCAAAGTCGGCATAACCCTGCACCCCCAGTACTGCTGTCAGCACAGTCACCGTGAATAACATCTGTGAAAGAAAAAAACAACAACTTAGAATTGCATGTCTAAACACAGTTGGAAAATCAGTAGCAAAATAAAAGTATATCAATCATTGCCCAGCAGAGCCTTTTTGTTACCTCTCATGATCTCCAGTAACATTTTCAGGTAATTCTAGTTTCGCGGTGAAAAACGTGGCGCCACAAACTCTATATCAGGCTGGAGAATTGAAGGATAACGCTATCGATACAAAGACAACAGCACCAGACACCATCTGAACAGCTGCACAGACATCTACCAGGACAAAGCACAACAAGGTGGGCATGTAAATATTGTGACTTTACACGTCTTTTTCCCCTCAAGGAAATTAACAGTTCGGGGCCCAACTTTATATTCGGAGTCCGGGCGTTGTTTTTACCATTATTAAAATTTCGTACTTCCGTTACAGTCCGCATTCCGGAAAGTGCATCGGGCCGCATCAAATTCCGATGTCACTGACGTTTTCTCAGTGGGCGACAAACCAGACATCATAATTTGGCAAGTAAATATAGTAACGGTTAGATTTCAAACAACATGTCGAAAGAGCAAAAATAGACACCGCGCAGTACAAACTTGGAGTGAAGCCGAAAATACTTTCAAAACCGGATCTGAAGTAGTTGCAAGTCACGAATGATGAAACGATGGAACAATTTGTGCCATGTTAATGTAGGCCTGTCTCCTTTCCGGTACATGTTTGTTGTAACACGCAACAACAATACAGGATCACTTCCCTAATGAACATTCCACTGTTTCATGGCTGAGGAGCTACAGTAAATGATTAATGGGTAAAGAAGGCAGAGCATACCCGGCATTTTAAATATTTTTTTTTTAGCATTATGACACCTTATTACAAACTTAATTACTCTTCATCTCACCCCAGACAACGTTAGCGGCGAAAAAAAAACAACAACAACAAAAAACCAAGAAGTTGGACATTTTTACGGATGTAATACATGAACTATGACTGCTCTGAAATCGCAGGCTTTCGGAGCCTGACTATGATTTTCTGCATCGCTAAGCATTGACCCGATTTAATTATTTGGGCCACTTGACTCATCTGGCGACAGCTATTTAAATTTTACAACATCCTCATCTTTTTCCTTACGTTTTCATGCTTTTCTGGCTACACATTCAAACACATTCCCGAAGGTACGACGGTGAGTCACGAATTAAATAAATGATTAGGAAAGTGGCACACTGGTGTTGTTCACAAAGATTTAGGCCAAGTTAGAGAGCATCCTGACATGGTGGGTTACAGCTGTCCCCAGACAAGATCAGCTAATTAATGGGAAGGGTCAGATTTGGGTCTTGTTGTGCTATTGTGAACAGAAACATACGACCCGGTAGTGCAAGTTGCCATAATACAAGACACATTCATTTGCAAGCGAAAACACACGCGCCTATTGGGGTGCACCCAGCCATATGAATACACACACAATGAGGAACACACACATAGGCACACACACATACATGCTGAAGCACCAGTTCCCATACATTCATAATTATAATCCGTCATGCATCTCTAGGTACTAATAATTATACAGCTGAAACAACAACAACAAAAAAAAACATTAACAGCCCAAAATGTTCACAAAATCACAACTATTGAGAATTCCACTGCCAACAATGTTTCTACACGTTCACATTTGTGGCTTTTAAAGATGCTATTGACAGAAGATAGAAAGTGGGCGTGGGTAATTTCTTGTACATATCACGAACCTTATTTTATAAAAAATGATAATGATATTGACAGTTTCACATCGTAAAACGTGCAATTTAAAAAGAGAGAGAGAGAAAGAAGAAGAGAAGAACACTCTTGGTTTTTTCTATAATTTTTCTAAAGTGAAAAGTGAGTAGAGAGGATTTATAAAACGTGATGAAAATAAGTTAAGGATATGCGGCTGTGAGCAAAAACCTATTTTTTTCCCGCTTTCTCCATTCATTTTTTGGGTCATTACCGTTTTTTGTTGTTTTTTTTTAACAACGCAATGCTCGAACTGCTGTAAGGTTTGATTGTTTATAACTGTTATGCTGCGGTTATTGCTCGTTGTTATTGTTCCCACGGCACTTCCGGGTAGTTTTACTGAGCTTTAAAAACAAAATAATGAGAAAAAACGTTCACGAGAAGGGAAGTAAAATTCACAAAGAAGACATTTGTTTTCTGTTCTATAATGATCTGAGAGCCTTCAGGTCAACTTGCCGTCATTCATTTCTTCTCTTTTTTTTCTCCCTATTTGTGAAACACAAAGATCATTACTGCGCTCCTCCCCCCCCCCCCCATTTTTTTTCTTTTTTAAATCAAAATTTACGCAGAATCAGATCTATAAATAAAAACTAATTCTCTTGCATATAAATCAAGCTTAAAGAAGTTTCTTTATTTGAGGCATTTTAAAATGGGCGTTTAATGGCAACAGTTGTGAAACGTTTTCTTTGAACGAAACTGGGATGACTGTAAAAACGCGAGCTTTAATATAAAGCTGGTGTGTAAATTGTTTGTTTCCTGTTTTTATTCTCATCTTCATAACAGCTGAATGATTTATTATCTCTACTATAGCACTGGGAGGGCGGTACGTTTGACGTAACGTCTACACACACGGTCGAGGACAATTATCTTCAAATTTGAATTTTTTAGTGGAGCGATAAATTGGTTGAGAATGTAATTATTTAGCGTGACGTAAATCCAGGGCGTTTTAAGATTTTCTGAGCGTATCCTGAATGATATTATTGTTCTGTTTTTGTTGTTGTGGTTGTATTTGTTTGTTGTTGTAGTTTTTTTAAAGTTGGTTTCAGCTCAAGGTAGTTAACAATCTATTTTGCCTGTGTTAATGTACAAAAATAGAATGGCAAAAAAAATACCAAAATATCTGAAAATCGTTACATATCGAAACAAACTGTCTTCTCTTACCTGTACCGATCCCGAATATCGTGCAGAAAACAAAAGATTAAAAACGTTCATCTTGTTTTAAACCAAGACGATAGAATTTATCTTAATTTCTTCCGTCTTACACACAGTGGACACTGATAGAAAACTCAAGTATATTCGCCGTTCGTCAATTAAACTGCCGTAATCAGCTAATATTTCCTGTTGTGTTCCCACAGACGTCCAACAACTTTCATTCTCAGGTGAAAGCTTTATGTCATTGTTTTAACAGTCCAACATTGTCACACATCATCGCTCCACGTATGCAGAGACTTACTTCCTTATAAAATGATAAATAGCATTATAATAATGTCAGTGGCGCGATGACTTTAGCTGTGGGTGTAGGAAAAACATTTCTTTCTTTCGTTCTTTCATTCTTTCTTTCATTTGCTTCTTTCTTTCTTTCTTTCTGTCTTTCTTTTCCTCTTTGTTTTTTTTTTTTTTCGTTTTATCCTTTCTTTAAATTGTCTACAAAATTCCTTTCCTCCCATGAGAAAAAGCCTGCTACTTTAACATGCAATGAGCTACTTCAGCTCCATATGAAGCTGATTAAAGCTGGTTATGTGGTGTGGTCTGTCTGGCTATAGTCCAGTCGGCCACAGACGGACGGCAATTAATGTTTCCAAAGAAGAGCTTACTCACTCTCTCTCTCTCTCTCTCTCTCTTGCCCCCCCCTCTCTCTCTCTCTCTCTCTTGCCCCCTCTCTCTCTCTCTCTCAGTCTTTTTTTTTTTAATCTTTCTTTCTTTCTTGATCTCTCTTTCTCTGAGGGTGTATGTCTCTGTCTTTCTCTCTCTGCACCCTTCTCTTTTTCTCTCCATTTCTCTGTCCGTCTGTCTGTCTGTCTGACTGACACACACTCTCTCTCTCTCTCTCCGCCATTTTGCTATTCTCTCACCTTTCTCCCTTTCTATCATTCTTCCACTCCACCTCACCCAGAGAAAGAAAGATGAAAAGAGACCCTAAATTTTTATAAATTTGCCTTTGCAATCAAGTCAGTGAAACCGCTCAGGCAAAGTCATCAACCATTCTCATACTTCATCAAGCTACTATTTCCCTCGCAATTTCTGTATAAAGAGTTACTAAGCCTGAAGGAAAAGGCGTAGTAAAAAAGCCACCGAAACGAAACTAAATGCTATCTCCAGCAGAGCACAGGAAAATAAACAGGAAACTCTTTCTTATGGTTTGTAAACAAGAAATGCTGCAGTCTTTTATGTTATTATTCATGAACTTGGTTGCAGTTTGAATAGAAATGTTTCCAGATGCTTTGTCCTTTTTTTGGGGTGTGTGGCCTGGTTCTTTTTATTTCTTTAGCCACTCGTCGGATTTGCACTCATTTCAACATGAATAGGATAAATTAGACGAAAAGAAACGCGTTTCCCCTGAGATCACGCACGCAAGCAAGCAACAGGTAACCCACTTAGCAGGTAGAGAGGATAATGTTAGGCTTTTAATGTGTTCGTGTGCAGCCAAACATAACAACTGTTACACCTATTTAGGTTTGTCTAATGACAGAAACCGAGCGCTTCTGTACGACGGTGGTTCTTAAATTGGGTGAGGTGGGGTCAGATTTCCAGGGGAAAATTTTGCTATTTGGGGGTCAAATTTACCCAGACCATAAAAAAAAAAAAAAAACCATCGGTTGTAACTCAACAATTCGAAAAATCAGTTTTGGATATGTTCAACTACATTCAAAGCCGCGTCGAAATGATAATGGTTCTAGACTCCTGAGCCGAAACATAACCGAATAGCAAACTGTCAAAAAAGACATCGTCACTAGAGCAATTCTGCTAAACTAAACTTTTTTTGCTTCTCCGAAAAGTAGTCAAAACCACTTACTACAATTGTAACCAGTTAATGCAGACCACAATAATGTAGGCTACTGCAAACGTACAGGTAACAGAGTCGCTTTGTTTTTCTCTTAAACTCGACTGTGCATGGTAATTTCTACTCATGTTGATCTCCATTGATTAATTCCACTGGCTCGGACTGCTCCCTCAGATTGATGGCGCGCTGCGTCAGCTCTGTCTTACGTCTGTCTTGACTCAATGGGCGATGTCTCTCTTTTCGCCCGATGACTCAGACAGTTTTGACGCGCCTGAACTAGTGAGAAAGATTTGTTTCCTTCTCGCCATTGGCAGACATGTTTCTGTGCTGCTGTCCAAGGAAGAACTCGCAGTTAAGTAGACATATTCTGTTTAGATTCTATATACTTCCTATTCAAATAATTTATTGTTCCATTGTTTTATTTGTTCAATTTCCCAAAATTTTTTTCTGTTGTTGTTTTTTCGTGGGGGGGGGGGGGGGGGTCCTTGAAGAAGGCTGTTGCCGAAATATCGGCCATTTTCTGTCTGTCTTCTCTTTAGTTTGCTTTTCGTTGTATTGTTTGGGTACTATTTCTTACTTCCAACCTTTTCTTTTTACCAGATGTTGACATTGCCTACAGCCTTGCTGCGACCCCACAGTTTTTCTGTGGTTTTTCTAATATTGCATTCTCGCCAATGTGCTAGAGCTCGTTTACCGCCATAGTTCAGCTGTCACTCTAAACTGAGGAAAAACAGACTGAACCAGTGCACAAACAGTCTCAGTGTTGCTAGATGTACGGAATTGAATCTGATTTTTTTTTAACCCCTTCAATACCGGTACATCATTGCTGTGAATTATTTACTGCTCCAAAAGTTGTAAGTTCTTGTTCTCAATTAATAACATTGAGTCACAGGTGAATCTCATAATTTAGATTCACATTGGCTCTGGTAAATGTAAACGAAAAGCGTATTGCAAATATCCACAGGATTTCAGAAAATCAGCTTTCACGCCTTTAGTAGTCAAGGGGTTAAGGAAATAAATGAAATAAATAAACACATGAATGTCTCGAAGGAGACCGTAGCAGAGGCGCCCACCAACCATCTGCAAATATCTGGGGAATCTGGTTTAAAAAAGTTAAGAACCACTGCTATGGGAAGTCACCATCCTAAAGATCACGAGAGCTGTTACGCTGTCCTGCACCCTCTAATGATAAGGAGGGGAACTTAAAGAAAGACGGGTGCACGGTGCTAATGATAGTGCCGTAGAAACGCAAGCTTGGAAAGAAGATCACAGGAAGCTTAAGGGCGGATTTACGTCCAACAGAGTAAATAAATGGGTGAGATCTTGAGAGGAAATGAGATTATGGAAACACTGTTACAGTAACAACAAAAGGTGCGGCAGACGATGGCATGTTTGCTTTTAAGCGAGCGTTTTTTAAACAGTTTATCAAGCTTAGGGATAACTGGGAAAGTTGACGGAGACAGGTCAACATTTTATAGAGGATTAAGTTTTATTACTATTCATTTTCCATTAATTTACTTAATAGAAAAATATAAAGTCAGACACATGGACCGAGAGACAGGCATCGATAGATTGGCAGACAGATAGATAGATAGATAGATGGACAGACAGACAGACAGACAGACAGACAGACAGACAGACAGACAGACAGACAGACAGACAGACAGACAGACAGACAGACAGACAGACAGACAGACAGACAGACAGATAGATAGATAGATAAATAGATAGATAGATAGATAGATATGACACACGGCCGGACGAATTAATATTCAGCCCACGAGTAAGAGGCGTATACTGAATATTTTTTTTACCTCTGTAGCCCCAGCGGCTTTTACAAAAATGATTAAAAAAAACAAAACATAAACATTCACAATTAATGGAGACACAGTTAACATTTTTACTATATGAATAACGGCGCCAGTTCTAATTGTTCCACTCAGGCCTGATTAGTAGAAACAATTCTATATTGACACAATAATGCTGTCAAAATAAGCTGTGTTTTTAATCGAAACAAACCTATTCGCTTGACGCGGGAATGCCAGCAAGATATCGGTGAAGGCCCGCTTCAAGGGATCAAAGACAAAACTCCCAACATTCTGAGCCAGGAACAATAGAATAGAACTACTAACCTACAGACTGTTATTTCTCCAAAAATTAATATTACGTTCTTCATTTTCATGTTGATCGTAATATAATATGCCCACCTATCGGTTCTGCATGATCCCAGTGAACACAGTGAGAAGGTGAGTCGTCCTAAAAAAAGAGTGCACATATTGGGGGGGGGGGGTAAATTATGTACCGGTATACAAGTAAAAAATAACATACTTTTCTAATACATTCATCTTTTCATCCACTGGTGTCCATCCACTGATGTCAGATAGATGGTGAAAGGAAAGCTCACTTCTCTCTCATATTGCGATGCAGATGTCACCAGCCACATTTCTTCTTGTTCTCATTCTGTAAATACCACAACTGTTTATCTTTCCCGGTTGGTAATTTAAGAAATGAAGGGCTGCAAATATTAAGTCATTTTCTTCCCTAAAATTCGCAAAAGTTCTGTACAGATCTGGGAAAAGCTGGGTAAATGGGTATAGTGGTTTTTTAAATCAAGTTGTAGATCTCAGCCTCTCTCAGAAAGGACAAGATTATGATAGCCTAAAGAAACGTTTAGGAGAACAAACTACAACTCTGATAGAAAGAACTAGAACACTTCATTCTATAAAGTGGCCTTTCAAAATGAATTTGATCTCGATTGGCACATTCGGTGGTTTTCCCCTAAGACTTGACGGCAGTGTAAAGACAGCGGGGTCACGCCTCGGTCAACACCCTATGGACAATTCTACGACGCTTTTAATCCCACACCTGCGTCATTGCTTTCATTCATGAAAGGCCGATTCCATCCAATATTTCGGAACTAAACTGTGTGACGAGGGACCAATGCTTTCGGATTATGCCACATATCAAAAGACCAAATTAATAATTATATTCCTGTTATCCACTGACTTTACAAAAGGAACATCGCAGACTGACAGATAGTTAAAGCAAGTGCTTTCTTTCGTATTGAAAAGAAAGTAAGTTGAACAACTTATAACCCGTTTCTTATCGTCACAATTTTATAATCATCTCAAAGAACCAGACATCAAAGTAAACAAAGAGACGTTCACCCCTTCCCCCGCCTCTTCCTCCTTAAAGGCAGTTTGAGCTATTGTTTCTCCTCAATAGTCGAAAAATAAATGCTAAAAAACGCAACTCTCTGTAAGATCAAAGTGCCCAGTTCTCAGCCACTTGGCAGACAAAACAGAAACAGGTAATAAGTGAAAGAGAATCGATCTAGGTAGGCAAAGGTTAGGTTATCTCTGCTACAGTGAGGCCATCAGATTATCTGCGACATGTGCCGGGCATGAAGCCATGAGTTCTTTTTCGACTTCCTCCGCTTACTCGCCAACTTTCTCTTCTTCCAGATTACGTATGAAGTGTTCCACACGACGAGGCCACATAACAAGTTTACGAAGCGACTCAGCTTTTCGGGGAACTTAACCGTTTCCGTACTGCAGCATGACCAGAGTGTCTTTAGCCTGCCAGGCAGCTCCAACACGAGTCTAAAGTTACTTCGTTGTTAATAAGGGGTCTGTCAACCAACATTTCCCCCACTTTATAAGAAACAAAAAAGAAAGTGAAATAAACACCGTATCGGAAGGAAGAGTTAGAAAAAAAATGAAGAATTTTGTTTTAAATTGGAAATAATAGAAATAATGTCTTTTTTTTCTGTCGAGGCTGGTGGCATACACGTTTCTTTAACAGTCTGGACAGGATAGCCGTAGGCGAAACCTGTTCTTCCATCCTTGTCTAAAAAAAACCCAACCTTTCTCTCCATCTCCGATGAATCAATCAACTGCGTCTTCATCCTTTGCAATATAGATATGCTTACCAGGATACTACATGTTTTAATCTATTAACACGAGCAGCCTGTGCCACGCATAAATGCTTAAATTTGACAACTCCTATCTCCAATGGGGTGGGGTGGGGTGGGGGGAGTTCAAGGACACTCAGAATTCAGGGCCTGTGTGTTGCGCAATCTGTCTAGAGTTAGGAAATAATGATTAAAACATCTGATTAGTTGGGACTTGAGGTCTTTATTTTAAGAGGTTCGCTGCCCTTGGCATTTACACCTCACTTTACTTGTTTTATTATTTCTTGTTCTGGCGGGGGGGGGGGGGGGGGGGGAGATGATATGGATAAATTTTAATCTATTAATTTCAATTTTGCCCGGGTTAGTTGGGACCGCATCCTCTGCAGACTATATATATTTTATCTATTGCAAAAACGTTCTATCATCTACAGTATTTTCAAGCACGCTCAATATTTCTCAATTGTTTTTCTTTATCAAATGAAAAGCAAGCAGTGATTTGGGCATGAAGAAATCTTAAATAATAATAGTAGTAATAATAACGACAATATTGCGTTCGTTTAGGTTTCTTCTATCGAATCTAATGCGTGTCTTATCATCCAACTGTCCTAAATGTCGAATAAAAATTTCTGTATTTAAAGGGGAAGAAAAAAAATCCAATCTGAAGCACAACTTTCACAGAACTCTCCTCCAACTGCCACAGGCTGATGAAAGAAACTGCACACGACTGAGCCCGAAAGGCAAGTTCGCTTCTATAATTCGCTTAGCAAGCAACTATTTTGCATATCCATAGCTCCTAACTCGTTTTCGAATTGAAGACAAACGTATTTCGCACAAAATGATGAAATTAGGTCAACAGATGTGGGCGCACACACACACACACACACACACATACACACACACACACACAGAGAGAGAGAGAGAGAGAGAGCGCTTTGGGTTCAGCCAAACTTGGTGAACATCCCAGACCGCGACTTTACTTCTTGTTTGTTCCTATTCCACTTTTTGCACAACTGAGAAGTTGGATGTTAAACATTTGCGGCTTCAGTATCATGATAGTGAATTAGAATAAATCGGAACTGTGAAACAGCCTGAAAAGTGTCACAAACGTGTTTTACACAAGTGTCAAAGTGTGCATTTGTTATATCTCTTCAACATACAAAACGATCCCCAGCTTTTCGGAAAATGGCGAGAGAACAAACAAGAACTTAAGGTCGCAAGATGCTGAAAACGCACTTAACTGTCAGCTCTGCCGAGTTGAGAAAAATAAGCCGGAATGACAAGGAAAGAGGTAATCTCCCTGTTATCGTGCCAGTTTTCGTCTTGTCGGCTCCACACGTTTCCTGAACCGAACAACTTGCCATTTGTGATGTACATTTTGTTTATTAACCGCGATAAACACGGTTTCTAGCGATAGAGATGTCATGCAGCTCTCGTGTCTGTCACCTAGTTTATGAAACATGAACAGTAAAACATTAAGGAGAAGCACAGGTGGGAGTGGGTAATTATTTTTCTTCCACTTATTTTTCAACCAAAATGACCCGATCCTGGACATATCCCAGCTGTTAAAAGAGTAAAGTTGTCTCATTACAGGAAGCAATAATACAATTGTGGAGTGAAACTCATTCATATGAATGGGGGTTGAATGGTTTAATGTGTGAAAAGTGAAGTTTACAAAGCAGAGCAAAATGCGAAGACAATAATTCCAGCATTAACAGCAACAAATCAAGATTTACCGCGCGCCAAGAATTTTGTTCGGTGAACAAAGCACATGGTGTACCGTTGGTAACAACATGTCGCCTTACCCCCTTCGCTAGTTAACGGTTCAATTATTTGCGCATTCTGCGCACTATTCGTCGATCGCTCCTGAATGTATGAATTTCTATAATCCTGTATTGTCCACAGTCCTTACTTAACTTCTCTATAACAAACTTCAGAAAGATCCGTTCAGTAGTTTTCCAGCCTATTCACAACAGAGAAGTTCTCTTGTATTTTTACACAATAGAAGATTAAGACACGTGATTGTGTTTTCACACAAATTTCACCGTCTCATGCAGAATAAAATCTATAACCCAAGGTTATTAAATTATTATATTACAAGAGAAAAAAATCACGATAAAAGCAAAGAATGTTATTCCGAGATTGGTCCACAGATATATCAAAGGAGGAAATACCTGACTAAAGCCGGTTTGAATGAGAGAGGGGCGCTGTCTTCACCCTGATAAGTCCTTCACTTTATCTTATTCCAAAATGAGGAGAAAAAGGAGAGGGAAACGTTGATGAAGAATGAGACGAAAAATAAGAAGAGAACGAGGACCGTCCAATTTGAGGTGGTACAAAGGCCACCTGACTTTAATATTATGATAGTGGTGACCACTGTAAGTGCTGATTTGGTCGTTGAACAGATACATTGTCCTGAAGATTCTCTCACGATGTCCAGCATCACTTAGCTGTTACTGTACTTTTCTATTATCAACATCGGCTCGCTCATGCCCGTTACATTCATTTATTTGTTCTTTATTTTGGTTTTACAACCACTTCTATTTTGTAAAGACTCTTTCGCAGACTTCTTCCGTTCTTATGTCTTTTCGATCGCAGAACATTATGCATCACAAATATACCTCATCCACTCCCCCCCCCCCCCCCCCCCACAAAAAAAAAAAAACATGCAAAAATCGACCGATGTTCCTTTTTGACAGAGTCACGGCCCAAAGTCGTACATTTACAGTTTACTAATACATACAGATACCTTTTTTTTTTCCCTAAAAAAATCTAGGCAAGCCACAATAGCCATTATGAAAATGTAGATCTTTTTTTTCTTCTGTTGTGTATCTCGGTTTATTTCTAATCTTTCAACTGATCATGAACTCCATAACCCTGTGACATCTCCACAGCCTTTCTGAACGTTTTTGCTATATCACTTGTTGAACACAAGGTGCCTGATATCAATCTTCAATTATGTAGCCAGGTATCCTGACTTGCATTTACGTGTCTCTGAATAAATCATGTCCCTTATAAACACATACGTGCAAAACAAGATCTTCGCATGACTATTATTACAGTACGGTGTTTGTGCTCAATATCTTTCTCAAATTACCACACCATGTTCAACTATTTCCTTCCCCAGCCCACCACATGCAGTACATCTCTGAGAAACGACTAAAATGGCGAACCAAGAACGTGACTCCCTCAGAGCCAACAACCCTTCTCTTTCACACAACTATTCCAATTTTCGAAAAGCGGTCTGTGCCCAGTATGTGTTCCGGTAGTTTGGATATGATTCGACAAGCAGGTCTATGAATTTTTTGTGCCATAAGCTGTCGATGGGCAAACAATTTTCTTAAATTCAAGTCATTCCTCTGAAAAGAAGCCAAGTTACATAGAAGGTAATCGAGTAATGTGAATTACTGAAGGGAAGAAGAAAGAAATAAGTTACTTCCCCTTGTTTCGAGCGAAAAAAAATATTTTATATTGAGTTGCATTTCTGCAACTGCAGATGCACAAGTGTTCGAAACAGTATAGAATATTCGAAAACTTATAAATCAGTATTGTAAATTCTTTCCAATGATATAATTTTACCTTTCGACCCATCATCCTCTTTGACCCTTTCAGAAATTTCTAGTGGGGTGGAGGTCATTACGAACTTCCCACCTCTTCAGACCACAGAGACATTAGCAGACTTCTTCAGCTGGAGAACTCAGGCACGCGTTGGCACAAATTGTCTTAATAGAATTTAATAGGCACATTATCGGCACATTATCGACACATCTTATATTGCTGTCTTTGGCAGCTCCTGGTTTTGAAACATTGAAGACTGGGTTCATAAGAATAAACTGGGGCCATGATTTTGGTGGTAACTGTTGGTGAAATAACACGGTTCTTTCGTTCTCTGACTATCTAATTACATTAGTATGTGATATAAATTACATTGGTATGTGATATAAATTACATTGGTATGTGATATAAATTACATTGGTATGTGATATAAATTACATTGGTATGTGATATAAATTACATTGGTATGTGATATAAATTACATTGGTATGTGATATAAATTACATTGGTATATGATATAAATTACATTGGTATGTGATATAAATTACATTGGTATGTGATATAAATTACATTGGTATGTGATATAAATTACATTGGTATGTGATATAAATTACATTAGTATGTGATATAAATTACATTAGTATGTGATATAAATTACATTAGTATGTGATATAAATTACATTAGTATGTGATATAAATTACATTGGTATGTGATATAAATTACATTAGTATGTGATATAAATTACATTAGTATGTGATATAAATTACATTGGTATGTGATATAAATTACATTAGTATGTGATATAAATTACATTGGTATGTGATATAAATTACATTAGTATGTGATATAAATTACATTGGTATGTGATATAAATTACATTAGTATGTGATATAAATTACATTGGTATGTGATATAAATTACATTAGTATGTGATATAAATTACATTGGTATGTGATATAAATTACATTAGTATGTGATATAAATTACATTGGTATGTGATATAAATTACATTAGTATGTGATATAAATTACATTAGTATGTGATATAAATTACATTGGTATGTGATATAAATTGTTTAGCTCTTTATTTTGGGAGGTTTCGCTGCTCTTGGGATTTACATGTCACTTTTCTTGTTGTCTTTTGTTTGTTCTTGTTTCTGTGTGTTTTTGTGCTAGGGATTAGTTGTATTTTTTAGAATTTTGTCCGGACAGCCGCATCCTTGTTCGGCCAGCTATTCTCGACCTTTAACAGGGAAGGTATCTTTAATGTGTGAAACGTACACACGGGCTGTCCGAGTTTTCATCCTTATCCGAGAAGACTAGTTGCTCCATCCGACCTACCATAGGATCAAGGAAAGGAATTTTTTTCCCCGAAAGAAAATTCCAACATGCCTGCACCGACCTGGGAGCGAACCTGGTACCTTCGGCATGAGAGGCGAGCACCTCGCCTCTAGACCACCGTGTCCCCTGTGACGCATGTGATATAAATTAATTTCTTCCAAGAAAGATGTATTGTGCCACTTATCAAGCTGTTTCACAATTCCGATTTATCCTAACTCCTGGTCATAATAATATTAAACTCAAATGTTAACCTCGAATTTCTCAGTTGTGCAAAAAAAGTGGAGTTGGCACGAACAAGAACTAAGGTTGCACTTTGTCTTTACTTGTGAGTCTGTCTTTTCATTCCTTCCTGTTTCTCTTGTGTCAAAGTGTGCATTTGTTGTGCCTCTTCTACATAATAAAAAATCTCCAATTTTTCAGACAACAAGAACTAAGGTTGCGAAAGGCTAAACTTCCTACACATAGCAGAAAGCCTGATGCAAGGAGGGTACCAATCTGCTTTTCTCTGAGGCGGTGGTGAATTAGCCATCGCGTGATCTTTCACAACTTATTTATGTTTGAAGAAACTAAACGCTAGCGCTGGGAAAACGCATAAGATCTCTAGACATCAAGCCTTTACCTCCCATTTTTAGGTGTTTCTATTCTTTTGTTTTGTGTTACATCTGTTTTTACTCTTGTCCTACGCCACTTTCCTACACCTGCTGCTGCCTGCTGACATTTAGAACGGACGATTTTTCGGATCTAAAAAACTTTGAGGGGAAGTTTATTTTCGTAACAGATTTAGCAAAACGCAAAACACAGACTGTACTGGAAAAAACAGAAGAAGAACCTCTGGCGGAACAAGGTGACCTATTCTGACCGTAGCTAGTTGCGCAGTTTCCGCTCTCACACGTGCACTTACAAATCATTCCAGATAACGACAAGTCTGGTTAGGGAAGGCACTTTTCGGGTGGACGGAGCGAGCCAGTTGTGCGGTGTAACTCTTTTGTCAAGAGTGCTCAAGCTATCAAGGTAATCGGCTGAACCTAATGATAAATGTCTGCCCCGTCCTGGCAAGTTATTGCTCTGAACCTACGCCAAGAAGACCTCCAGAAACAATAACAACGCCAGAAAGATTAGCTCATAAAAGCTTGAAGATATTTCAATAAACTTTGCAGCAGCAGAAGAAATGTCAGGGATGACCAGTTTGGAAGGTCTTAACTGAAGCCTCTCCTCCCTCCCCCCCCCTCCTCCCCGCCCTATCTCCCCCCTCCCCACCCCGGGACTTTGTTATTATATCAATACTTACGCAGAATCAAAATGAGTAATTCCTAAAATTTTCAAAGTCCTCAGATTCTAATTCTTAAAAATGTGTCACCGATGTTCTCCCAAACATGACCTCATGCTTTAACCATTTGAGCCATGTAGCCAAAATGCTAATAAGATTTTTTTTCTTTCTATGGTGGCCAATTTCCGAAATCTTAACAGGGTCATTTTGCCTACGAAAAGCTCACGCTGGCTAATCCTAACACTTAACACAACCATAGAAACTTTCAGAAAAATTCACTGTTTAAACGAAACTGAATTTGGCCACACGCCCAGCAGAAGTTTTCATTTTTTTTTTTTTTACACAAAGAATCAAGGTCTTATTACTGTATATATATTTACCACAGATTTATTTGCTTTCATTACGCTCCATTAAAATTAGACCGGTTGTGATTGTCACGAGTGGAGTGAGCGAGATTCAAGGATTACGGGGGCATGAAAGTGTAGGATGGACTCACGGGATAGTGAGGCTGCTCACCTGTATTGACTTCTGTTAGTTAGCGTGGAAGCGTGCAAGACGTGAGTAAAGTGAAGGCGATGAGGTAAATCTTGTGTAGTGAAAAGTCACTGCAAGTTAAGAAAGTCCAAGGGGACAGGCGTGAAGAGAGCAGTCGGGAGATTGTTGTGTGTTTTCCAGTGATGACTGGTAGGTTGAACTGTGATTGATAATTATGATGATTGATGTACTATATTCTCCTAGGACCATGATGTAAATAAGTTATATGTGAGGAATGTGAAAGTCATTGATTACTGTGTATAGAGATGGGCGCAATGAGCGATAGATGTAAGTTCAGATCATGGATTCGTAGCGAGTCTGAGTGTTGTGTGGTACGGTAGAGGTGTGTTACCGTAAGAGGTGTGGTGAGTGAAAGGTGGACTATTGTGTGTACGCTTGATAGTTCGTAATGAGTGGTGAAGTGGATAGTAATTGTATGGTGTTATAGAAATGTAATGTTATTCTTATAGGTGCCGGGGTCGGGCAGAGAAGCCACCCGCGGTGAGCGGACTTGTGCCGGGGTTGGGCCGAAGGCTACCCACAGGCCTGCCTGAGTGAAGCTGTCGCGCAGGACAGCGGGAGCACATGAGTCGTGGCAGTCTGGCCACAGACAGACAGGGACGTTGTTATTGTCCTTGTTGCTATTAAGCTGTTACTGTGCTATTGAGATACTAATGTGCTATTGAAATACTAATGTGCTATTGATATATTAATGTGCTATTAAGACCTCGAGGGGAGGTTGAGATACGGAGATTAGGCTGAGCAGGAGCCAAAAAGAGAGGCCAGCAAGTAATATATATATGGATGTGAGGCTGAGGCCAGAGCATAGTTAGGAAGTAACTATCGGGTTGTGGACCCGGAGAAGAATGAATGTGGGGAATGCTGACCATTGAATGATATTTGAATTGAGTTAATGTAATGTGTGTAATTGCATAGATATCTTATTTTTATATATAATAAATGTGTGAGTCTGTTTGGTTGTTCTGTTAAGTGTTATACTTGTTCGTTCGTGATTGTTGTCCTGTCATAATTATTACATCTCCCAGTCTGGGATTTGTTACAGTGATTTACAATATATAGGCCTACATCTTATCATTGTTCTGTAAAATATAGTTTATTATTTCACAGCTTGGTCTGCCAGTCAAAGGCCAAGTCACGTTAGTCTAATCAGGATGCAGAAAACAATACAACCCTGGGAGCTGGCATAACCTTTTAGGTGTCTTAGCCCCAACTCTGTTCAGCATCATGTTCTCTGCAATGCTACAAGAAGCCTTTAGCTCTCCTCCTCAAGGGGTAAGCATCAAGTACCGAACTGACGGCAGTCTATTCAACCTCAGGAGACTTCAGGCAAAAACCAAAACCAAAAGTACTCAAGTCTGTGACCTACTATTTGCTGATGATTGTGCACTTCTGGCACACGATGAGGATAGCATGCAAAACTGTGTTGATAAGTTCTCTAGTGCCTGTGACAACTTTGGCCTCACAATAAGCACAAAGAAGACGGAAGTGCTCCATCAGCCTACTCCAGACGACAAGTATCCTGTGACCCCAAATATCAAAGTCCATGACAATCTTCTGAAGGTGTCGGAGAACTTCACCTATCTTGGCAGTACACTGTCTTCCGCGGCTCGTGTTGATACTGAAATTCTCTCAAGAATCAGCAAAGCCAGCTCTGCATTTGGCAGGCTTCGAAAGAGAGTATGGGATGTCGCCTGCATTCGCACAGACACTAAGCTGAAAGTGTACAATGCTGTGGTCCTTCCCACCCTACTCTATGGGGCTGAAACCTGGACAGTGTACCAATCGCATGCCAGAAAGCTAAATCACTTTCATCTGGCCTGCCTTAGAAAGATCCTAAGGATCAAATGGCAGGATAAAATTCCAGACACTGAGGTCCTCAATCGTGCCAAGGAATTGAGCATCTTCTGCCACCTGAAAAAAATTCAGCTACGTTGGGCAGGACATGTTGTCAGAATGCCCGACTCCAGACTCCCTAAGCAAATCTTCTTCTCTGAGCTCTCCAATGGAACGAGGAATGTTGGGGCCCCAAAGAGACGTTACAAAGACACTCTCAAGCAATCACTGAAGGCCTTTGCCATTGATGTGAGTGAGTGGGAAAAGCTCTCGCTTGATCGTGCAAATTGGAGGGCGGCCCTTACCAGAGGTAGCAAAGCATGGGAAGCTGACAGAGTCCAGCAGGCTATCAAAAAAAGAGAACGGCGCAAGAAAAGGCCCAGTGGTACTGAACCAACGGAGTACTCTTGTCATTTATGCGGAAGGGTCTGCAGGGCAAAAATAGGACTTATCAGTCACATGAGAAGCCATAAGTCATGAAAGAACAGTCTTTCCATTCTGTCCTCTGTGTCCTTTAGTTCTCTTTATTGTCCATGTGTTGAAATTCTCAACAATTTCTGTTCTTTATTCCTCTGGTGTTGTTAAGGTCATCATCATACCTGATGGACGAACTATTATTATTATTATTATTATTATTGAGCGAAATGAGACGTAAATAAAATTGGGCTTTTTGATATGAAGCGATGCGGGCCAAGAGTATTTTTAGCCCTTTTGTCGTTAATTGAATAGCTGAACACTCTCAAACGTTTTTGTGTTTCTATAACTAGGCCTGAGTTTGCGTCCGTGAATTAAAAAGAAATGTATAAGAAGGTGACAATTTGTAATCAAATTAGACGTATACTTGTAGTACCGGTTAAATGGAGTAGTAATGGTTGTAGAAATAGTATTAATTAATTTGTAGTGAAGCAAGTAGTGTCCTTGGCGACGGCGGTTATTGCAGCGGTGTAGAATAAATAGTAATAACTAATAGCAGTAGCAGTGGTAGAACTGGGGTTATGGTGGTGTGGTAGAAATCCTAACTGTAGAAGTATCGTTTTTAATTGAAGTGTTAGAAATGCCCTAGGCATGGTTAGCTATAGAGGTCACTCCAGTAGTCCTGAGCAGTGAAAACAGTGCAGTCATAATGACATTAATAACGCTGATAATTGTAAAGACGTCGAAATTATAGCAATTAACACCGTTCATGTACGCCCCAGTCTCTATATGACGTCTCGATTGCTACCTGTTTGGTCTTGATAATATTTACTGATCAACAAAAATAAATGTGTTGCTGTAAAGAAAAGTTTGCCAAAATAGGGCACGCCTTGATCATTACGAACGATAACGTTAATGTACATACTTTTTCAGTTAATTTAATAACGCTGTCTAATAATGATTATTATAGACTTTTCTATTCTTCTGGCAATGCGGGCAGAGAGAAAGCAATCCTGTGTATATTTTGGTTAATTTTTGTTTTCGTTTAGTGACACAGATTCTTGCAGTACCATTGTATTTAATATTAATTTATATTATCCTGTGTTTAGTTTAGTTAACTTTTGTTTTCGTTTAGTGACACAGATTCTTGCAGTACCATTGTATTTAATATTAATTTATATTATCCTGTGTTTAGTTTAGTTAATTTTTGTTTTCGTTTAGTGACACAGATTCTTGCAGTACCATTGTATTTAATATTAATTTATATTATCCTGTGTTTAGTTTAGTTAATTTTTGTTTTCGTTTAGTGACACAGATTCTTGCAGTACCATTGTATTTAATATTAATTTAAAGGGTGAGATGACAAATTACATAAGTGGAACGTAATTTAGGTCATTGGGTTATGATAATATACAGATCCAAAGAGGGACAACAGCTATACTGAGGTCCCCGAGAAACAAAGAACTTTGACTCACTATACAGATCCACTTTCATTCATAAAAAAACATTCATGAATCTTAATTGTTTTCGTAATGTCTCACGTTCTGGTTACTTCGCAACCTTCCGAAATGTGATGTTTTCATTTCCGATAATGGTAAGCGCATTAAAGGTCCGAACACAGAAAATGCTTTGCCCTATATCTCGTCCCCTAGAATGACGAAATTCCATTTCCCTTCTACTTTTGAGAAACTGATGATTGAAGTTTCATGTGCGCTAAGCTTGTAGAGGTACGGTACGACTTTTCTTCTTTTTTAGTAATACTTACAAATTACAGAACCAATCTGCTCGATACTTTGACACACAGTGGAGAAGGCCTGTAGAAGTCGCGTGTAGTGTGTAACTCAGTTCGGCCAAAAAATAGAGATAGAACCTTGTCATTTTAAGGGGACACTATTATTAGTCGGAGGCAGACAAGCAACACGGCGATATTAATACGGAAGGCATTTTCGGGACGACACGTTTTAGGCCTGTGCTTTATTCCTTGATGACCATCTTTATAAAACTGTTGCCAGATTCTAAAATGCCCGTGCATTTGTGAGGGCTATGTTTACTTTAAATGTCCATCCATTTCAGGAAGGAGGCGTAATTTCCTCTCCAACGCTTGTTCAGGTCAGGCATTTCCGCGATGATAAAGGCTGTTCAAACTTCCCCTCGAACGATGAGTCATGTCTAAATCAGACTCTTCTCCCATGAGATCATTTCAAATTGGTCACGTTTCAGATACACCTGATGAACGGATGACTGTGAGTGTAATCAAGAGGGACAGAGCGAAGAGTTTATCTACACAAATTTGAGACTACAGATCCGGAACGCGTATAAATATCCCAAGTTATCTATTAGTCAGTGGCATTTCCGAGTGGCTCAAAAACGTCCCCTTTAACCCTCTGGCGTCCAAACAGAATGACTGACTTATCTAAAACACTCCTAAACACGCAAAACTAAATTTAAAACTGTCAAACAAGTGCAAACATCTTATCGCGAAAAATCATTTGTTGATGAATCAGAAAGTGTTAACTACACGGCACACCGCCCACCTGACAATTTATTCTAAAGAACTCTAACAAATTACACTAGAACTCCGTGATTGATTCAGATATGGAACAGTGAATATCAGAGAGTTAAGACAAGAATTAAGAACAAGATATATCATTGTCAGAAGACAAGAATTAAGAACAAATACATCTTTGTCAGATTTCCCTGTCCTCTTGTGCTCCCTAGATAGGCTTACAACGTGAACGATCAATATTTGAAATCATGAGATATAACATTCCTTGCATGTCATACTTCGGCAGTTTCAGAGAGACACCCTACAATAAATAGCAAAAGAAAATCGGTTGGACAAAAAGCCTGACTTACCTGTGTTAAAACTAAGTTTGTTTATTAAAAATACGTACATGATTGTCCATTTACTGAAAGCCAGTTTCGAAACATGAAGCCACATTTTGTCTCTCTACGATAGGATGCTGTTGAAAAAGAATTTATTTATTTATCTATTTACTTATTTAACATTACTGAATGTCAATCAGTAGCGGCACGACTAACGCACCACAAACACCAACTTGTTTTAAAACATAAGTGTTATCGTTGATAGAACACTAACCTACTATCTTCCTGTTTTCAGATGCAAATCACAAAAGTGACACCAGTCTCCTGGGGTTGCCATTCATCGATCTCTAATTTGCTAAACAGTTTGTCGAATTTGAAATTTGTCGTGTTCTCTGTTTTTTGTTTTTTTTCTTTTAATTTTTTAAATTTTGAGCAGCTGCATAATCTGGGAAAATTACATGTACTTTCACAAGATATGAGAGGAATATTGGAGAATCGATGCAGATTTAGTATTATTTTGATCTGAGTTATACTTAGCCTGAGCAAAAATGACGTATCTCAGTTTGCTGAACAGATGGGTTGGAGGTCGAAGGAGCAGGTGGTAACGATGACTGATTGAACGTTTCGATAACTCGTGCGATAAGGATGTTGTCTCCCCTTGTTCTGGTCTGGCAATGCTGGCACATAGAGTTATTGCCATAGGTAGGAGAAGGAGTGAGAGATAGAAGGAGTCAAGCCAGAATGAAAGAGAGAGAGAGAGAGACGAGTCAGGCCAGAATGAGAGAGAGACACACACACACAGGGACAGGGAGAGAGAGAAGATAATAATATCTTCTTCGCCTCTTATAAGTTTATCCCTCCTTTACACCCCCCCCCCCAACCACACACACACACACGCACACATTTCCCTGAAAAATAAGAAGGAGACAAAACAAGAAGAAGAAGAGAAAGGATGAGACGTTAAAAGTGCAAGATGGACTGGCTGATAAAAAGAAAGGGCGTCTCAAGGAGACACAGAAAGGAGACACAGAAAGGAGACACAGAGTAAGGCAGTTCAGATAACGGTAAGAGAGAATATATGACGGAGGAACTCTATCTCCTAGCCCGTGCACGATTATTGACATGTCAGGTTGTATGTACATGTATTTGAGGTCTGTTCCATAACTGAACAGTTTGCTGACATTGACACGTGATCTCACAGTGTAAAGATCACGTCAGAGGCGTGAAGAGTCACGATTAACTGACGCGCCTCCTGATGGGTAAGTGAGTGATTGTTTAACAGATTAATGGACGAAAGTGATACGTGGGAGAATGAAAAGATTGACAGCGAAGCGGTGCTTCAGCCTTTGATTTGATCAAATGGATCAAATTACTGTCTCCGGGGGCCAGAAAGCAAACAGATATAAAAAAACACACACACACCACACACACACACACACACACACACACACACAGAGAGAGAGAGAGAGAGAGAGAATGAACTGAGGAAGAGTCTGAAAGACTGAAGAGAAACTGGAAATAAAGGAATTAGATAAACAAGCAGTGCTTTCCGTGTTTTCCTTTCACTGCTATAACAGTTTGTCTATTGTCATAATGCATAACACACGGTATCATTAAAAAAAAAAAAAAAGCAAAAAAAAACTTGCATTGTTTACTGAATGACAAAACGTCAGTTGGATCAAGATACAATCTGCCAGTGTTGTAAACCTACAAAAGGAATTCACATAAAGCTATTACTAGTTCGTACGTACATTTCTTTGTGCCAAGCCTAAGGCGGGCAAACCATTACAAATCAACCCTGTTCATAAAAGTTAGTTATACATGATACACCAGTGCTGTTATAACACGCTTTAGCACCTTCACATCCAACACCAGCGTTAACAATAACGATACTGCAAAAATCTTCACTATACAGCCCACTTTTCCCTACTTAACTCTGCTGTGTCTCCCAACGACATTTTTACTCAGATTATTTCACGCAAATTGGAAGTTACCTCAATTATAATGCTTGAATAGCAAACTTTAACACTTAACAATAATGAAGTCTTCCTCTAGGATGTATATTGATTTTTTTTTTTTTCATGCCCTTCAATTTCTTCAGTGTTTGGTGCAGGAACAGTCTAAGATAAACAGCATGGAAAAGGGGACAGAACAAACCATCCTTGTCAGCAAAGTTGGTGTATAATATGGAATAAAATTCTGTGCATGGAACAGTATACAAAGAAGAGTTATAGAAAACAGGGATAAAAGGACACTGCCTTGACTGTTAAACACTCTTCGTAAAGGTAAGCCACGTATGTGCGGTGTAAATATAAATTTCTTCACTAGTTGCAACTTCGCTGGCTAACAAAACATAATACTGTAATAAATGATGTCTGTATCCTTGAGAAGCGTTGTTACGGTACGTCACAACGGGGCTATTGTCGTTTAAGCATGAATGATTTCGATTCCCTATGTAAAAAAAATAATTAAAAAAAAAAAACAACCTCACCGTATCTATGTCAACACCGTATTCGTGTCATCTTACAATATCATAATACAGGCAATTATTATGTAACCGCACTTGACACCACAACCAGGTAACATTTTCTCTCACCGCTTTGTTAATATTAACAGATAGCGCTGTATTATACTTCCAGCTGTTACAGGCCAGTAGCTATTTCGTCGACCAGTGCACTATAATGGCCTCATGGCCCAAAAATTGTGACCCATTTTTTTTTTCTTTCAATAGAGAATTAGAATTTGATTACGTTCCAGACAGCTTTTTCTCCATCTTATTGTTATGAAATATTACCAGTTGTAATATTCATACTGTAAACATATCATCATTGTAAAAACAATTTTATTATTTCACAGTGTGACTTGCCAAGCAATGTTAGTCTAATCTAAAGACCCCTTAATGACATATCAGTTTCAACATTGCTTGGGGGATTTGAGCTCTTCCCTTCCCCTCACTGAGCCCTTTCCATTTTTTAAGCTGTAGTATTTGTTAGATGTACCAGTTGGCTAAATGCAGACAATATTCAAGTCATGGCGACCCTCTTCTCTTCCATAATCCTGACGTTGTATGCACCAGACGCAAAATCCCGCTCCCTGCCATGACACAAATAAATCAAACACTGTCATGAAGATTTCCCGAGCATTTTAAGTTAATTTAACTCTTTTAGAAGAAATGTTGTACCCCCTTCCCCAACTCCAACCCCTCTTTCCACAAATCAGAAGGAACGCACCATATATATATAATGCAACACTGTTCAACCACACATATAAGTGTATTTTTGTTCATTTATGTATGTACCACTTTTCCAATGCAAAATTTTGCCAATAACAATTTTAATATCAATGCTATGGTCTGTCAGACAGGGATTTACAGAGTTAATAAAATTTGGGCTGATCGATTATTCTCTTTTGTTTTTGATCGACAGAAGCACCGCTGTTTCCAATGTTTACCAGTATCATTATTTACAAGAACAATATCCACGTATATTTCATTACAGTGACTGGCGTGGTCTTCTTTATTAGGATCTATTAATGTTTTTTTTTAAATCTGACTTCTGTTTTCGCAGCGTGTCGAAGTAACGGCATAAAACATATGTTTGACAGATTCACAGCGTGTCGAAGTAACGGCATAAAACATATGTTTGACAGAGGCCCTTTCATCAGAAGGTCTACTGTAATAAGGCTAATGACACATTGAGTCAACTCTGTTTTGCACCCGCCTCAGAGCGCGAGGTTTCTGTTTCCACTAGCTAACCCAAGACAAATTTTGATGTTTCAGAACTAATGACGCAGACTTATATCAGCCTCGTCAGTGCGCCCGGTCCAGTTTGACTCCATAGTTTACATCTCACACTAAAACCGAGACAAAACTGATTTGGCGACTCACTCCACCAACCTACTCTCCATGGTGAAGTTTGACTGAGATTGCCCTATACAAGTGCCAGAGGTTCTTCATTTCTATGATAGCCCACACCTGCCAGATTCTCAAAATGCATTCTCGTATTCGTTATGAACGTGGTCGCCTATTGTTTCCATAACTTGTGCAATCGAAATAAACTCTGGTCTTGCTCCGGCAAGCAGTTCCAGTGCCTTTTTTTTCTGTTAAAACAATCGTTTATTAAACAAGGTTAAAGTATTTAGATAAGTAACATCCACACTTTGTTCTTTGCACAGGTTCAGTAAAGAACAGCACTTTGAGCTTATGATTGGCTTTTTCCTACTATAGTTAAGTGCGTATCTATCATTATGTCTGTTATTCTGTGATCTGAAGGCCATTGTTCTTAATATGAAGTTCGTATCGCTTAACATAGCAGTTACAGGGGGGAAAGATTATACAGATTAACTCGCGACGAGATTTAAAATGTAATGGGCTTACTTACGTAAAGAACGCATACAACATCATCAAAGGATATCAAAATGCAAGAAATTTTCGCCTGTTAAAGATACCGAGAACGTTATTTGTCAACCTTTCGTTGCCTTTGCTTCGTTTTCACTATTTCAGCTATTTCGGTCTATATGCTAATGAAATAAAAACAAAGATGAAAGGAGAGAAACTGAGTTTAAACTCTGGCTGAGCCTGACTTTAAAGCCTGGAAAGATTCCATACTGTCCAGGTCGGTGAGCGTTATTGGGATGTTGCCAGAAAAGATTATGGTCAAATCTACAAGTTTATGTGACATTAGCCAGACTTCCCTGGTATGTCTGCTCATTTGCATATCTACCCACTCTCTCATTAATTCAAGCAACCGGGTTACACGATGATAGCATTGTCACAACTGGCCTACATGTCATATTAATATTAATTTCATTTCGTCTAATTCACTTTTCGCTACATAGTAAAGTGAGGCTTTTAATCAATACATGCCATGGTCATTGATTCACTATTTATGTATAACATTATTGTAATACATGTCACTTGTGTAAATCAGAGTCAATAAAAGCATCCTTTACTTGTCTGTCCTTACAAAATACTATTACTGTCAACAAGCCTAGCTTCTTCATTGGACAGATTCCATCTCAAAAACTTTACAATAATTATGTTGAGCAAGGGAGCAATCATGGTTGATGGTAAAACTCGGTGACCTCGTGAGGATACAAAATGAAACACGACGAATCCTCTCAGAACAGAAATGTGTCAGGTAAGAAAGATCTATTGCCACCTAATGACCGACAATTAGCGAATACATCCCTTTACATGGTTCTGTTTCTGTTTTACCTAACAAAGCAACTTTCGTGCTCTCTTCATTAAAAAACGAAAAAGTGCACACAGGAAATTCTACTGGTCTCACAATTTATGTTTTCATGCAATGGAGCAAAAAAAGAAACAAGCTGCATTAATATTATGACCGACTGGACGGAAAGTACAAAATGACGATGTTATGGTGAGTAAAGGCTATTATTGTACGAGTACAAGCATGTCATGGGCGTTGGTCCATTTAGGAGACACTAATGCATAGTCGCTAACTGATCCTCTTTTGCCTTTTCATCCATTTACCTGTCATTAAGTTCGCTTACTTTCCACTCATTCGTCCGCACGTAAAACCTATCTGCCTTTTCGTATATATGGCTGACTGTATATTTACGTAACATTTTTTACTTGACTGCTCTTGCCAATCCCAATTTTTCTGGTTCATTTGTGTGCCTATTTAACGCCTTCACCCACCCATCTTCTTTCTTTGATTTCTTTACGCACTTTGCTTGTGAGCACGCCAAAGATGCAACAGATTGAAGATATGTAATAATTTAGGTGGGCGGCAACAACAGCTGATCTTAGATTAAAGATCAGATTGGTCGATACGGCTACAAACATGATAGAAAAAACCAGCTACATCTGCCATGTTACTGCCAGTGTCGTGAGCGGACACGGCAAGTCCGCGACTTTATTGGTCCTGGTTATGTTACCGAAGTGCGAAAAGGACCTGATGTAACATGTTAACAGGAGAGACGAAAACCCGTTTTACTTGGCTTCAGTGTCTCAGATACATGCTTAGTTACATATATAAACACTTGAGGTCTCGGGCTACCCATTTACCTAAAGAGAACATAAAATTTCTTCAAGAATTTCATAGAGTTGTCATCTACAGTAATGCAGTTGCCTACTTACTGTGGCTTCTTTGAAAAAAATGGGAGTGTCCCACGTTTTGGAGAAGAACGAAAAATGTCAAGACACCAGGAATGGCTACCTTAATGGACAGTTATTGAAACTCAAGGCTGTTGCTTGGTGAAGCAAATAGAGGGAGTGCCTTTTTTTTCCCCGAAAAGAAGAATACCGACTATACAGCCACACCAAATATTTGTTTCATAGAAAGAAAAAGAAGAATACCGACTATACAGCCACACCAAATACTTGTTTCATAGAAAGAAAAAGAAGAATACCGACTATACAGCCACACCAAATATTTGTTTCATAGAAAGAAAAAGAAGAATACCGACTATACAGCCACACCAAATACTTGTTTCATAGAAAGAAAAAGAAGAATACCGACTATACAGCCACACCAAATACTTGTTTCATAGAAAGAAAAAGAAGAATACCGACTATACAGCCACACCAAATACTTGTTTCATAGAAAGAAAAGAAGAATACCGACTATACAGCCACACCAAATACTTGTTTCATAGAAAGAAAAGAAGAATACCGACTATACAGCCACACCAAATACTTGTTTCATAGAAAGAAAAGAAGAATACCGACTATACAGCCACACCAAATATTTGTTTCATAGAAAGAAAAAAAAGGGACGGAAATATTTCTTCTTTCCAGTTTTTTTTTTAAAAGTAAAGAACAAGCATCAAAGATGGACTAACAAAAAAATATTGCTTTAATTAATGAATGTGCCTGGTGGATAAAAGATAAAGACGGACTCCGATATGGCTGAAGCCACCCGGCAATGGCTCATTCATCCGATTTATATACCGGATATGATATTTCCCAAATGGGATTAAAGAAGTATTGAAAATACAAAATACAAAAACAAAAAAATATGATATTCTGTCAGCCACAAACACTATACATACATTATATAACAAAATGTAAAGACTTTCCACTCCGATGATTCAGATGGATGCACATGTTCACCGACTCAATAACTGCTTGAAATAATGTATGCTTCATATTATGTTCCACCCCATCAAAGCATGCAGAGAAAGATATTATGTTTTCACTGTTGGTTGCACAAAATATCCACAAATATTCACACTACGCTTAGATAACATACAGAACTCTGTGGCTTTTTGGGGACCAGGTGTATAGGGATTTAGATGTATTTCACACGTTGTAACACGTTTTTTTTTACTAAAGCAATAACAAAATAACGTGGATCTAGTAGTTATAGAATGAAAGCAGCAGAGACTTGTCTCATTGTATTTTCCGACAATGTCAACAAGAAAAAACAGCTATAACTGTGTAATAGCACAGCCCCAGCGATATAACGAGAAACAGAACAGAATCAGATAATCAGATATAACATAGGAACAGAAAAGACAGGCAGTGTTGGAACCTGAAAGACCAAAGTTAATTAGTGTTTCCATATGTTAAAGTTTTCTTTGTCGGTGTTGGACATGAAACAGTTGTTCTAAAACCTGCATAGCCGATTGGAAATAGGGAGATGGAAGAATATAAAACATTGTACATGAATCTTAGCGGCCCTAGTAACAAAACATGAATGAATAAATAAATCATTAAAAAATCCCCTTGACTTGCATGTGAATTTGTATTTCTTCCACTCTCTCTCCCCCTCTCTCTCCTCTCTCCAGCCCCCCCTCTTTCTCAGACATACACACACTAACACCATTTTTGTCTTCTTCACTCAATTGGTCTTTTTCATGATGTACAAAATTTTTAACAGTACAGAAACACATGCAGGCAGAGGGACACACATCCCAAATGATAAAAACGATGATAAGGAAAATTCTTTCTCTCTCTCTCTCTCTCTCTCTCTCTCTCTCTCTCTCTCAGTCTGTCTGTCTGTCTGTCTAATGTCCCGATATGACCCACCCGCTCCTCCCAAAGCGTCTTACTTGTCATTCTCACAAAGGAAATAATCATACTTACTAATTTTTCCATGAAGCTGATGGGAAACGAGATTACTCTTGGCTTAAGATCGACAAATCCTCTGCGAATGTCAGCGAATCAATTAAATAAATAGTAAAATCCGAAACAACTGGTTTTTTGTTTTTTTTACTATCTCAAACCAGTCCTTTGATCAGAGAGATGGATCTGAGTCGAACTTGTTCGGTCTTTTATGTCCTGGAAATCCTTTTTATTCAAACACAGATACGTTGTAGCCTACACTTCTATTGTTTTTCTCTAGAAAAAAGGAAGATCAAGTTTGAGAAGATAATTGCCTGGGAAGCGCCACCGAACAAATGCTTGAAAATTATTTCCAATATGACACTAAATAATGTTTATACCAATCTCATTAATGTATGTTGTAACTGGCCGAAAGATTTTTTCAGTATTGTTTTCAATCCGATGATAGAACTCCCTGGCCACAGTGCACCGTGTCGGTAGAGATAAATTATGTATCACAAATAAAAACTTCTCTAAAGTTTTTTTCTCGACGGTGCGCCCGTTTTATAGCGGGAGATTCTCGCTCTTGCGACCTCGCGGTTACCAGTCCGCTCGCGTATCACGCGTGGCTTCGCGTCATCCGATTTCATCACTGCCCTGGCGCCCTGCTACACTAGCTTTCGCTGCACTCCCTTTTCCATTCGCTATGTTCTGTGGCAGGGGCTAACGATGTCACTTCTCTTGTACACTGGCCGTGGCTTCAGGCTTGATGGGATTTTCACAAAATTGGCCGGAAATTTCGAGTTCTTTCCTTTTTTCCGCCCACCGATTTCTCTCTCCCACTGTCCCACAATTTAAATGTTCCTTGTCTTTCATTGAAATTTATTATGTTCTCACGAAATTGTAATTTTTTTTTTTCGGATGTTGTTGATGTCGTTGATGTTAAGTGTAGTTCAAGATGGGTGTTGAAGTAGGCTACTGAGATTTCAACGTAAAATACAAGAAATTTGGAATATTAAATACTGCCAGACAAGTGGATGAACAGGCAGATAGATAGACAGACAGACAGATAGATCGATCGATCGATAGATAGATAGACAGATAGATAAGATACCACGTGGAGTTAAGGTACGCCGCCCACACTTTCCACCTGAGTTGCGGCACGTAATGTTTGTGGACACTTCTTGACCTGAGGCAAACCCTTTTGAAAACTGCTCTGAGCAGACTCTGATCACTGAAAGACACTCCCCTATCTCTCAAGACTCTAGGCTGTTCTCAGATAACCCCTGATCTTCAAGTCTAAGTGCGTCATACGGGGAACAAGTGAGGAAATCACACAGTCTAAACCAGGGGATGGGGGAGGGAGAGGAAGTGAGGGGGGAAAGGTCTTAACTTTTACGGCCCGTTCACCACTGGCAACTTTCCGAAAGTACCGTAACTTTATTCCCACAATGTAATCTTAAATTTACGAAATGTACCGAAATACTAGAAAACACCGTGTCATTGGGTAGGTAAGCTATTCTAGAATACATTCACAGGTTAAGTAATTTATGGGAGACAGATTATGTATACTTTTTGCATATGGATATTTTGTTGTATAACTCCTTCTTCCTAGAGTCAAGTCTCCTCTGAATTAGACTGCTACAAGGGGACAACACAGTATCAAAGAGTACATAATTAACAAAAAAACTAACAAAACAAACCAAACCAAAATAAAATAAAGATTGTTGAGTCCAAAATGGGAGAATGAAAAAAAAATCTTCTTCTCAACTTCATGAAAAAAAGGTATAATTTAAAAAATTAATGAAATAAAAAAGTAAAGAAATCCAGAGCCAGCAAATTTACTCCCTGGGGAGGCCAAATTTACTCCCTAGTCTAAAGACTTTTCCCTGGAGGTCCTCATATTGCTGTTTTGTCTATAAACCTCCCCTATAAGAAAAAAGAAGCATCGTAGAACAGTGATCCTCAACATGGGCGATATTGCCCCCCTGAGGGGCAATTTTGATTTGGAGGGAGGCGGGGGTGGAAATGAAGAAGAGGGCGACCCAGGGGGGGGGGCGAAAATGGTGAAGGGGACGATATGTGTGTGTGTGGGGGGGGGGACATGAATGGGGGACGGTTTGGGGACAAGTACATGGCAGTCACTGACCTGTTGAACAGCACATGTAGATGAGTTTTATGAACAGAATGTACTTCATGGCTTAAAGTGCATTTGATGAAGAATATGCTTTCTGCTTTATAATGAATAATCAACACGCCTATTGTTTTATAAAGCTTTGAGAGACTATAATATCATAATTTGTGTATCGACTGTCTTTTGCGAAATGTATCCATTGGGTTTGATGTGAATCTTTTATCGGGTTGGGGCTCGGGGGAGAGAAGAGGGGGCTATGGAAAGAAACTTTGAGCCTAAGGGAGCGATTACTTGAAAAAGGTTGAGAACCACTCACGTACAATTTGAAAGGGACACAGATCGCAGCTAAGCATCTGCAAGTTACAAAATTGACAGTCATATTATTATTTTAAAGTTCTCTATTACATTGTAGAAAACAGACTTCTAGTTTTGCGGAATGAATGTTCTCAAAATGAAATGATGATTGGCCCATTGCGAATGACGTCACAGTGTTTTTGTTTTGTACTTCCGACACCTAACATGGCGGGTGGATCAGCTGACGAGTGTAACTTCGAGGTATGTCTAAGCGGTTAAAATGTCTGCTGGTTGCATTGCAGTTGACTCTTATGTCAGGGGTGGAAAGGATGGATCCAAGCTGGTCAGATTCCCTATCATCTGTGTAAACAAAGGAAAGGAAGTGAAAGAATTGACCGAACGCCTACCATGTGCGTGAACACGACGTGTCATTGTTTACTGTAGTGAACTTTTTTTTTAGCTCGCCGCTGATTGGTTCGCGACGCCTGAAGTGTTCGCAGTGCAAATCAGCTAACGAATCAAAATCAATGCTACCATCGCCATGGTTATGCGTCGGTCCTGACAACTAAAATGGCCGATATCCGCAATGGGCCTATAGTGATGGTTTCCGTGCAGAACACTTCATATAATGATTTATGTTTAGTTATTTTATATATTTAAAAAAAACAACAACAGCACTCTGATATGTCGCCAGTCGACATTTGAATTTCGATTTTCAAAATAAAAACAAAAACGTTCGCTCTCTCATCTAAAATAACTGGTTACTGCCTGAACATCAAGCCTGAGGTGCAGTTTGTTTGATACGCGTGGGTGATGACCCGTATTAATTAAGGAGTGCCGGGGACAATGGCTCATCAAAGATTTTTACTGGGGGAGACGGTTGAAGTGGGAAGGAGGCAGAGTAGACTCCACAAGCAGCCATTCCATGAGATGAACAGAAACGTTTAACCCTAGTCATACGCGAGGCCACCATGGAGGCCTAACGCCCTCAAACCGGGAAGCACGCGAGGCCACAGTATTGTTCCTCATATTGTAACCCTCGTCCTGCGCGAGGCCACTTTCTGGCATGGCAACTCCAAGTCTTCTGTTTCTTTACTTGGTTGCTGCCACTGATCGCTTTCTTACGCCCATTCCGGGTGTTAATTTTATTTATCCTGTCACCCGTACTACATCTAACAAAATGGTAACGTCCGATGAAATGTGATAACTATTCGTCATGCTCATGTAATAGTTCTGGCAGGTCAGAACTTTGAACTGGAGAAAATTAAAGGGAAACATTTGACTTTAATGCCAGTTGCTCTATGCATAATGATTAATGGTATCTGTTGGTAGCTTTGTCATCCGGGTAACCAGGGACAAAATGATTGACTTTGTTGTTGGTTGGTTGTCTTATTTGCTATGGTAGTTAGAGAGATATTCTGTTGCGTTGAGGTACATGAATGTACTGTAGGAGCCGGAAATCAAACCTCTTGCCAAAGTCATTGAGAAGGCTGTGCTAAGAAAATAATATTAATGAAGCTGAACTTTAGAGCAGTGGGGGGGGGGGGGGCAGATGGGAGTGTCATGATACACACCATGCAGTTAATACAAGTTAAGCACCTGGCTTAACAAATAATTTATCCACCTATTCTATTTATGGCCAAACTTAGGGACAAGAAAGGGCAGACCTCGTGGGGAAAAGTTTTTAAAAGACATGTAAATGTAGAAAATTCTTCATTATGAGCCTTCTCTTCTATTCAACAATAAAACTGAATACATCTCATCACAAGTACTTTATCCAAATATTTTAGGGATCACTCACTTATTATCCAGATTATTTTTGTTGTAGTGTTCTAAAGTGAACACGATGCACGTGTTCAAAATGACCCGATTAATTTGACCGCTGAGGTCGTTACGTGGACTAGTTCACGCAGTATGGGACGGGGTTAAGATGTGCTGAAACTAGCACTTTTTTTTCTCCTTTATATCATATCATATCCCACAGTGCAACTGTTCCCCACCCCATGCTACTCTACCACTACCCCTACTCTACTCTACCCTACTCGATACTACCCGGCCTTGTCCCGTCCTGCCCCACCCAGCTGTTTTGCCCTGCCAGACCATGCCATATCATAACATACCACATTTTTAAACTTGCCCTTTCAGCTTTTAGCTTATTTCAGTCCCCGTTAAGCACACTTTGAATCTAAGTATCATAACCTTTTTTTTTTTAAACTCGTAAATAAAGCTAGCCCTCTGTTTAATTCTATAATCTTCTTGCCTTGTTTTTGGGCCAAAGACAACATAAAAATCAATAATACTATTGCGTTCTCGAGATCTCAGGTTGTTATTCCTCAAAGCCTCGAATAAAACGTACACCTGGCGACCAGTCTCAGATGAAATTTGTTTCTTAAGTTTCGTTTCGCTCACAGCCAGTCCTAAATTTGTTTTCCTGGGCTTTTCCCTTATTTGCTTCCAGTCTGTAGTTTTTATTTCTCTGTCTAATGCCTGAAAGGAATGTGTTTATTCAGTTGGAAAGGCCATTTTCAAAATTACCAAATAAATAATATTCTTAAGATTGTTCCCTGCAAAGAAAGATTTGACAATGTTGAGTTAAGCGAATGGGTTTAATTGGGCTGGGAGTTTCTAGACAAATATCATCCAGTGAGTTTTAGCTTGGATCACAGTCGTGTCATGCAATTATCTTATGACAGACAGATAGATAGATAAATAGATAGTCTGGCAGACAAGACATCAAGACATGCAGACAAATAGATGGATAGATAGATAGACAGACAGACAGATATACAGACAGACAGTCAGCTAGCTAGCTAGCTAAGATAGATAGATGGAGATAGATAGATAGATAGATAGATAGTATAGATATATAGATAGATAGGTAGGTAGGTAGGTAGGTAGGTAGGTAGGTAGGTAGGTAGATAGATAGATAGATAGATAGATAGATAGATAGATAGATAGATAGATAGATAGATAGATAGATAGATAGATAGATAGATAGATAGATAGATAGATAGATAGATAGATAGATAGATAGATAGATAGATAGATAGATAGATAGATAGATAGATAGATAGATAGATAGATAGATAGATAGATAGATAGATAGATAGATAGATAGATATAATTCTTTATTTCCAATTAGTCGGTACAGTATTTCACACACAATACCCATACAGGAAACAATAGAATGGCATTGTAAATATTAATCCGTTACATGACTGAACATAACTGCTGGCTCTTGGCTTATTTTATCCATAAATAGATGGTAAAAGTGGACAATAACTAAGACTGGCGCATTTATTATTGTAAACCTCTCATGAACATTTCCGAGACTGCCTATAATTAGCACAATGATTTCACAATGATACCCTATGGCGTTGATCTCTAAAGAAAATGGGTAGTACTTATCAAACTTTGATTTGTAAGCTTTATCAATATAAGCATCAAATGGTATCGATATTTCTACTAGTTTGAATGTTTTTCTTTTTCTGTCAATCACTGTTATATCTGGCCGCACTTCTCTACGATGGAAACCAATAGAGTCACTTTCAAATATAGATGGTTTGAGGGGAGTGTCTTTCAATATGGTCTTGTTTCTGTTGAATGAACGAATCTTTCTTTCCAAAATGTCCAAGATGTTGTGTCGTTGTTGGTACATAAGGTGAAATTTTGTGCAGCCATTAAGGGCGTGTGATGCTGTTTCGCTTGGATGATTGCGCACGACTTGGTGTAGGTGTTGGGGTAATCTTCTCCAACTCACCGTGTCGTAAAGTGCGTCATTGTTGTTGACACCGCCAATTTGAATCGTTTTCGTGTTGTTGTCATCGCAGCCCATTGTTATCCTTCTTACTTTACCAGTCCAAATAGCTTCCTTCACCGTCATCTTCAGCCCTGGTACTTAGGCTAGATCGAAATGCCTTCTCCATAACGATAAACTCACCCCACAGCTGTGGGTCCTCAAATCGTAAAGTGCGTCATTGTTGTTGACACCGCCATTTTGAATCGCTTTCGTGTTGTTGTCATCGCAGCCCGTTGTTATCCTTCTTACTTTACCAATCCGAATAGCTTCCGTCACTGTCATCTTCAGCCCTGTAACAAGGCCCATACCTCCATATGCCATTCCTGCGTTATCGAGGGCAGCTACCACGGATCCCTCCACCAGAACAGCGAACAAAGCACAGACACATAAACATGCGACTAACCCCGTTAGCTGACCGGAAGTATAGATAGATAGATAGATAGATAGATAGACAGATAGTAGATAGATAGATAGATAGATAGATAGATAGATAGATAGATAGATAGATAGATAGATAGATAGATAGATAGATAGATAGATAGATAGATAGATAGATAGATAGATAGATAGATTATCAAATCAAATACCACAACAGTTTGATACGAGATTAAGATTTAATTTAATCTATGGTCATAAAAGTTTTTATAAGAAATAAGAACAGATAGGCTCTTTCTAAGGTTTCAAGCAATAGGGTAAAGCAAACATCTTTATTCTGAGATAGAAATAACAATAATGTGCCTTTGGTGAAGATTGTAATAGGAACTCACCATTTTTGTTATGGACCATATGACTATATTATAAATCTTGGCCAGTCCATTTTCGTAACTCTTAACTCTGGCCCAAATAAACCCAAGTGAATCCAAAGCCTTAATGTTGTCCTTCAAGAGATCAAAGCGATTTTGAGTGGTCTTTCGAGCACTTGTTCCATGATAACTGATCTCTGTTTTTCAGCATCGTCTTCCAGATAACAGGGGACATAATATAGTCTTCATATTGAAGTTTTAATCAAATCAAGCCGACCTCCTGGGTACTTTGACACTGATACAAGAAAGAGCTGATTTAAATGTTATAGCTATCTCACATTAAATTTATTTACGTGATAGTAGTAAAGCATTATCTGAATAACACAGTACCTTTCTCCTGGCTGATAACTGAATATCTGCCACGAAAGACCACTGAATATGAAATTATGTCTTTGTGGGAAAGTTAGATCAATCCCGACGTAACATTCTTTCATCAATCGAAGGGCTTAGTGTTGACACATAATAATACACGTGCTGGATCTGTAACTTGGTCAGATACTGTGGCTTGTCGTAAATCAGTACACACAAATCGGTTATACTCCCTTTGAATCAACCACCGAAATAGACTTGTTTCATTCTCACTAGTGCAGGGGGTCCTATTTAACCCCACAGTTCACAAAACCTAGGTAAAACAAATCTGACCTGGTGCGCGATGGACCTAAAGATACTTACCTGCGTCTAGCCGTGTTTTTAATTCCTCCTCTCAAACCAATTTTTATGAAAAAAGAAACATTTGTTTTATCCCTTCCAACATTCTGACATAAAATTACGTGTAAACTTTTGTCTGGCTCTCCTAATTAAGAGTTTCGAAACTTTTCCTCTAACGCACCCTGTAAAAGCATGAAAACTGCAAAATTTACTTGGGCCAGCTGGAGCAACTTGGCCAAATCTACTTGGGGAGAAATGTTGTTACAAGTATGCACGTCCTCAAAGTTTTTTTTTTTTGCGCCAGGAGTACGTATTTTGAAGCCTTTTGTGACTCCAGAGCTAGAGAGCTCTTCCCGAAATGCTCCTAACAATAGCCTTAATTTAAATGTGAATAATTATTCTATTATTCTTTTAGATTTTCCTTTTGTTTTCTTCCTGTTTTCGGTTGAAAGGAAAGGGGGCAGGATTAGGGATTCTCTAAGATTTAGGGTTGAGGATAAGGACAAGGTTAGGGATAGTGCATATAATGTGCGAGCCCCTAGCGCAAAACGCTCGAGGTGCGTACGTATTTGTATCGACACCCTCATATTAAAGCCCCTCATAACCAACATGATAAACTGAGACAGACAGAATTTTCTACGGATAGGAAGGAGTGTATTCGGGGTGAGAGGGTAAGCATGACACTTGGCTACAAGCTGGTTGTTGCTCAACGGAACATATAATGCCCCAATGTTTGCATATTCACATCTAGTAGTTGTTCTAATGTTGCTCTAAAAGGGAGGTAGCGGTGGGGGTGAGGGCAGTCAAAGTAAAGATTTCGTGGGGGAAAAATATCATTCAGTCCTACATGACAATTTTTGCATGGGGGGGGGGGGGGTATCAGCAGCATCGAGATTTGCTTGATTTTATGACAGCAATAACAGTAGTAGGATTATTTCGTTGTTCTATAATTTGAAACAAGAAAAGGGAGATTTTATTACAGTAATAACAGCACAATAAGGAGTATTTCCTTATCGTAGCAAACAAAAGGATTTAACGTAATACAACATGTAGTTGGCGTATAAAAGCGTTTTAGAATATGATTTGGCGTATTCATTAACAATGACGATGGCTCTGGTATAGGCTTGTTTGAAACAAAAGGCCATTACATGTCCTCGTTTATACAAAAGAGAACATAGGCGATATCAGTGGCAAAGAGTGTAACATCTGGAGGAAAGACGTCATTATTATCCGCCTATCAGCAGATTCAATCGAACACAATAAGCCTTGTTGTGTTCTTAATGCAACATCGTTACAGTGCAATAGAAATTCAGATCAGATAGTTGCACCATGAGAATAGTTCAGCTGATTGCACAAAAGCTTGGGTGGGGTTCATTTTCAAAGGAGAAATTAATTGCTGCAACGTGAACTGAACCGGCAAAAATAATATATTGGAAAGAATATCTATCAAATGAGCCGGAAAAATACGACTGTACATTAGCGTATGTTTTGTGAGTGATACTGTCTGTGTTCTTGGTCACAAAACGAAATCAAGCTACAGTGCAATCATGTTATATTACTGTACTTCATGACTTCAATAAACTTTGTTGATGTAATAAATTTTATAAATCAACCTTAATTTCATCCCTCCCCCCCCCCCCCCTCGATGTCTGTAAACAATCTCATTATCATTAAAATGTCCTGGTCTGAGATTCAGGTGAGACAGACATTACTCAAGATAGGTCTTCTCCCTGTCGCTCCATCTTATTCTAGTATTTCCTCTTTCCTCTCCCCATATTCTAGTTTCTGCTTCTTGTATCTTTCATTTTGTCTGTATGTCTTCTACCTTTCTGTCTTCTCAATTTTTTTTTCCTTGGCTCACACATCAAAATGATGGCCCCAACATCCGCTGTTCATTGACATTTCGAGGTTCCTAGGTAGGCAACAGTCTACAATATATATTTTTATGTCGGGAAGCAAGAAGTGAAAGTCATCACGATAACAAGATGGTACTAAAGTGATGACAGATATTTCAGATGCAATTGTAAGCCATTCTAAGACCCCTACAATTAGTGTCCATTAATATCAGGATATATTCTTCTACTTCTTCGCATTGTATAAATAGCAGTCTCGCTTGTGTTCCCATTTTTCTCATCTTCCCTTCTTAGTTCAATTTTCTTTTGTAAATTGATTATCGTTCAGCCTCCTTTGGACTGGTTTATCCATAATCAAAACTTGTTCTGATCCATAATTATATTTTTATGTACAGTAAGCGTATTTCATGCCTCTTGCAACTCAGAGATTGGAACCAATGATAAGTTACCTACATGCTACAGTGATGCACAACAGTGAAAACTAGAGGTTGATACATAGGTAATGTATAGGTGTAAATTAAACAGCGCTATTACATCAGCAGCTCGATAGTTTGTTACATGAATGTTCATCACAGCAGTTTTCACCTCCAGGGTTCAGTGGAGACAAAGTGAGGAGTCGGAAATGAAAACTCGCTAATGCAAAGTGCATACTCATCCGAAATTATTTAGTTTTTGCTATGGTTTGGTAAAGTAAGGCTAATGACAATTTCATCTGTATTTTTTAACACATGGACGTCTTCGATTTTCAACATTTTGAAGCGGAAGGTACTGTCTGATACCCCGATATTTGGGGGGCCACATATCCTTTATTAGGTGAAATCCCCGCTTGATAATTAAATGTATTGATATGTTCATATTATAATGACGAAGGAGGCGCTAGTTACATAAAATACGTTTGTTTATCTTTTTCCAGTGAAAGACCAGATTCTCGAGAAAGCTGTTGCAAATAATCTCTTTCAAGGTGTGTCACTAATAAAGCCTCTATATAACTTTGAAACTGTGTTTTATAATACAGTATCACACTTTCAAGATTCAAAACGGACGTTCGATTCTTCAGAAAAGCTGTTTCTTTCTCCAATAATGTAAATTAAATTAAAGGGCACCTACATTAATTATTCAGAGAATGGATTTTCACAAAATTGTTTCCGGGGTCAGATGAATACTGGATTTGTCTTTCATACGGTTAAAAGTTTCACGACCGCATTCATATCATTTTGCCATGGTCATCTCTGTGAAGCAAGTACGAAGATGCCTCTATACTACCACAGCATCATGTTATGAAAAATAATACACAGTTCAGTTCCATGTCGTTAGGTATAACAGTTATATCTAGTGATAAGGGAATATTCCCATGACAACCCATCACGCTCGTTGAAAGTGTAAGACGGCGAGGAGATGGGATAATGGGTTTGACATTGTTGTTGTGATCTAGAGCCAGTCGTGGTATTAATCATTCATGTCTCCTCAAACAGACGAAAACTGCGATGTTCTCATGAAATAATATCGAGGACGTGTTCACAAGAATTGATAACCGCTGTGTCCGAAATCTCCTGTACTGTCGTCAGCATTGTTTCCCTGGCTCTGTAATGCACACACTTATGACGTCATGGCTTTCAAAGTGCCAAACGGAAGTTACTATTTCTAAGTCCATTAATCCTCTAAAGAAAATAACAAGTGGTACCCAGAACTGTTGCTGACAATGCTCTCTCATCGATGTAAGATGTACAAGAAGGGAATAATTCGCCTGAAGCTGAGGGGACATAATTGAGCCATCTATCAAATTTAGTCCACACGGAAGACAGGGGAATGATCAAAGCTTTATGGATTTTCTCCATTTACTTTTTTAATTATAAGTGCCAATTCCCTGATGTCGTGGGAGGTGCTTTTAGTCTGTGTTCATTAAATTTCATGGTCACAGCTCCTGATCCAGCACTGCTATATTTGACGGTTGAAGGACGCAAGGTTTCCTTATTTTCTTGTTTGCCCAGTGTTTGTAGACAAATATGTCATTAAAGGTGAATAACCTCTTGCACAATACAGGCTTGGAAATCATTTTTCCTTTAGACTAGAAGCTGCCTAGCCTGTAAGATGAAGATCCCACGGAAGCTCAGATTTTAAAAAAGATAATTCAGGCCTGAGTAGTTGGAGAATGTTCGCCCAATTGTTACAATCCTACTTTCATTACCCACCATGCCGTGCTTACAAGCTAACAAATTCTTGAAAACAGAATCATTGGCCTAAATCTGACTGTAGTTAGCTAGTTATTTTCTACCGATAAATTTTTTTGAACTTACAATTATGCTGGCTTTTTATGGGAATTTTCTGATTATGGTGCAATAAAACGCTTTCTTACTGAAGATAATTTAGTTACAGTTTTTAGCTGACAACATACTTCAGAAATTTTGAACGAAGTGGAGAGAAAACTAAATAAATAAATAGCCCAATTTCTTCTCATTCTAAAATATGAATTAATTTTTCATAATTCATCCTTTCCAGTGCTTGACTCAGTGTCGGCCTTTAGCTCTATCATCCATTCTCCCATAGAAACGAGGAGAAGAACGTGAACATATCACAGCAAGATAAATTGTCCAACACTAACAGATGACTTGGCAATAGCCGCAGGTGTTTTCACTGATTAATATAAAGTCGTATGGAGGATTCTCAAAATCTGCATTAATGTTACTGTGCTAATTAATTTCAGCAATAAGATATTTGAGTCAGACAAGCCCGCATGACTTGTTAAACTGTATGACTGAGGAATAGGGAATGAATGCTCCTTGGAAAATGGATACCGAAGTGAAAACCGTTTTTGTAGACACAATGAATGGAAAGTATGTGTGATGAAAACTGATGTATCTAACGTCTCAAATAAATTTTGTGTAAGTTTTCGTTCAGCCCGGGTACCTAAGACCGAGATTTCTGACATACTGTACATCCAGTAGAAATATGAAAACCTAACAAAATCTGCTGGTACCAGCAGTTTAACTATGAGACTGGTCTGGGATTTTGCGAAAGATGCACAGTCGACATTTTAATTGCTTGGGAGGTCTGGGATTTTGTCCAAGATGCACTGCTGGTCTAGTTATGATTCATTGGCAATTGCTTTCAAACTGAACCCAAATAAAAGACTGATAAATAGTACTGTTCATTTCAGGTCAAGGATCTGGTATCGTGAAGATGTATCATAACATTATCTTTTGAAGGACTCCTTGAGTTCAAATTACTATTCACAGAGAGAGATAAGATCGCTTTTATGACGTAGGTGTACATCCCATGAAATGGCGGTCATACTTACTGTCCCACTTACCACAAGGTCAGATCACCCTCGTGTCCTCCCATGACCGCAGGTAAAGACACCCTGCATGATGTCATTCATGCCTAATCAAAGCGTTAGTGCAATCAGCCTGAACCGGAAGTGGGGTGTGACTGAGTGAAAAAATGAAGATGGTCCGAGTGAAACTTCCTGTATCCATATATACCATGTTTTTCTCAGGACAGCTGCTGGCTACAACATTTCATCCTTCCTCATGACAAACAAAGAACAATCATCACTTATTGATCACACACATACAAAAAAAGTTCGACTGTAATCGATCTCCTTACATTTCCCTGTATATTTCAGCTTGTAAAGTATTTATGGCAAACGTTCTATTATTTTGTGTGGCCAATATCAACCAGGCTATATGATAATGCCTTCACATCATGAGCAACCATTCTTTAGAAACAATGTGTCGGAAATCTAACCTTAAAAATGTCCCCCTGGTCCGTCTCTTTCTCTCTCTCTCTCAACCACCCCCTTACTCAATCGGGCACTCACTCGTGCACTCATGCTCAGTATCATTAATTCTGACCTCCTATCAAACGAGTGCTGGTCTGCGCAATTGAAAGCAATTCCGTTCCAGGTGATTCACAAGCTTGTGTCCCAGCACATTCACTCATGAAGTTCAGAAGTTTTCTCACTCCCACAAAAATATTTTTCTTCAAAAAACCGGACCTTAACCAAATTTTAAAGTCAAGCCTTATGCCATAAAATTTCATATTCTTTAAGTTTAGCTGGTAATGTTTAGATCCTTACTGAGAGGGTGGGATGGGCAACCTACGTTCTGGTGAGTCGTACATACTATTACGTTTGTTGAAATCCTTAATGTCATCACATTAAAATATGAGGAAATATTTTTCCTTATGTTATTGTTACTACGCAACCTAAATTCTTGTCTTGATAGTTTCAACTCCACTTTTCGTACAACTGAGAAATTCGATGTCAAACGTTTGCTGCTTTGGTATTATTATAGGGCGTTAGAATAAATCGGAACTGTGAAACAGCTTGATAAGTGCCCCAATGCATTTTAAACAAGTGTTAAAGTGTGCATTTGTTGTACCTCCTCTACACACTAAAAGCTCTCCAGTTTCTTCAGAAAATGCAGATAGAACAAACTAAGGTCACGACTATCTGATCATATTGTTGTTGTTAATGCTAGGTCTGTCAATGTGTCTATAACCTGTCAATGTGTCTATAACCTGTCAATGTGTCTACAATCTGTCACGAAATATCATAAAAACCACAGAAAAACTGTGGGGTCGCAGCAGGGCTATAAGCAAAGTCAAAATTGAGCATTTTTTTGTTGTTTTTTTTCACTTGACAAAGGCGAAAGCCGAAAATTTATGCATTTTCTGTCTTCTCTTTAGTTTGCTTTGTACTGTTTGGGTTTTATTTCTCACGCGGGGCTTCGCAACATACAACCTTTTCTTTTTGCTCAATTTTGACTATAATCTGTCAATGTGTCTATAAGTACCAGTTCATTCAAATTAATGTCAACAAGATAGTAATAGGGACAAACACAGCAGAATACTTATTCACATATTTGTACCAAATTCTCTATTTTAAATCGTGGCACCATGCCGAGAAGATTCCTAACACATGATGGCATTAAAAAACAACATTATTGCCCACTTAAACTTCGCAGGAGATCACACGCGACTATGTATACTATCACCATAGGGAGGTCCACTAAATGGGCTCCGACTACTGGTGTGACCTTTTGGTATCTATATATGCGTTTGTGCTAGGGCCAATGAAACACACAATTGCGTTTGAAGGTATAACAGAACGAAAGCTGTGACGGCCAGTCGCCTGTCCCGAAAACTGACCGTTGACGATACACTTTAGGATATAAAAGGATGAAAACGATTTCTTCACAGCTGGAGGGATGACCGTCTTTTAGAAACTTTCACCGTCAAGGGGATAGACGATTTGATCGGCTATAGGTCATGCTCAAAAACATTGTTTTCTTCCATATTTTCATGGGTAGAATTGTGGTCTTGTGGTCATCATCAACCACCAAAACAGAAAACGCAACCTCATCCCATCGTTTTATACCGGTTCCAAAGTGTTTGGACCTTAGTGAAAAATTGACGAAATATAAAAACCACAGAAACATTTTCTGTCTTCTCTTTTAGTTCACGGTTTGGGTATTATTTCTTACGCGAGGCTTTGCTATATACAACTTGTTCTTTTTTGCCAAAGTTTGACTCGACCTTAGTGAAAAGCTTAGTAATAATGTCAAACTGTTGAACATTGGAATATTCACGGAAATGGTGGATTTCAATGGTGCCATGGTAAAAAGTGCAACAAACAACAAACATCAACAACAAAAATTAATCTGAACCACAAGTTTCTCTTGAAATCATACTCTTTATTATCTTAATAAAACATTTCCAAGGTAAAGTGTATCAGTGTATGTATAGAATAGGTCTCTACCTATAATAAATATAATATAGCAGAAAATATTGTTGAAGGACTCGATTTTTTATGGAATGTAGCATTTTTTGTTCAATGGAACAATGGTAGAGTTTGGCTTAAGTAGCAGTAGAAAGTGACTACGATTAATGCAGATCTAGCACTTACTTACTGAAAGATAAGATGAAATAAAGATAAGCTTGGAAAATGTAAATGCAGTCCACACTACCACAAGATAACACCATATATATGTACAGTATTCAGGCTTTTCAAAGTAAATTCCTGTTTCACTGAAGTCTCTCACGTCATGAAATGTTTATTTCACACTTTTAACTAGAAAATGAAAGCATATCTACCGATAAAATGCTGATAGGAAGACCGCCATTTACATTAAGAAATATTACTGGACATCTCAAACGCGAGGCACTAATATCAGACACTGCAAAGTTCCGAGACAGAGAATTCTTTTCTAAAAAGTAACAATACCCTATGATTTAAGAACATACTTGCAATCAATTTCACTCATCAATGAGATGTTAATGGACCCTAAATCCAACTAACTAGCCTGTCCAAACACAAGAAAGTAAATTGTTGAATAAACCAGTTCCACCAAGTTTTAAAAATCGATTCAATGATAAAACCTTCATTAATCACTACTGTTGTCTGTGGGTAGAGTCATTCTGCTACAAACAATATATACCACGAAAACATTCCTGATCAACAAGTGCTCATACATACTTCAACAGAAAATGCAAGTTTTCATTTAAAAGTAGAAAAAATAAGAACAACAACAACAACAAAAAACAAACAACAACAACTCATGCACGTCACGTCCACTGATAAGAAACCCTAAAAATGTTGTATATAACATACATGGTCCACCACAGCTCAACTGACATCTGTTTTTTCTATATCACTGAAATATGAACGATGCATGAAGCAAAACATGAATATCTGAACAAGTGTCTATTGATCAGAAACAGATCTGAAACCATCTAAACACAGTTGCAAGAAATGTCTCCAGTTACTCTTACATACCAGATTATTAGGAATTTGAACTACTTACTTATGAATGAATAATATATAGGTTTATGGTATGTCAATACAGTATGTATACAGGCTAAACTTGATAAAGCTAATCGAATTATATAAATACATAAAAAATAATTTTTTTAAAATACATACATGAAAAATATGTTGTTTGATCACAGCTGCAGCTTTTCAATTTTTTTTTTTAGTATGTCTGACATAAAAAGCTAAATGAGGATTAGATATACTGGCATGTGACAAGTAGCAAGCTAAAGATTACACTAAATGTACCTTAGAAAATAAATTACTTCAGACAATAAAGAAGAAGAAAAAAATGTCAGACTATTAAACCTATGCAAATAAAGTCAGATAAACATAAAAGAATAACAAACCTGACAGCATGAAATAAAATGCAAATGGCAAAGAACAATAACAATATTATACCTGTCAATTCAAACTGGCTTGGTCTCAAAACAAAACCACTCCCGCCCTCTGGGCAAAATTAAAAGATAAAGAAAAATAACAAACTTACATAATTATGATATGCCTGGTGGAGATTTCTGGGATGAACAATTTCAACTGATTGGGGACTTTTTTTTTTTCAGATTGTCCATTTTTATAATTATGGGAGTGTTTATTGTGGCTAAATGGTCAGTATTATCAATAGAAAAACTGCGAGAAACGGGTAGCCCAAATAGTGTTTCAGTGGTGGGGTTTGGTTATGAAGGCTACATGTAGCCCCAATAAACATATATAGTTTAGCAAAATATATAGTTTGATTATTAAGGCTATATGTAGCCTTTATAAGGTCACCCTTTTGATGTAGTACGGATGCTTCTAGTTCTAGCTACAAGGCAGCACTGCACTGCACTGCATCCAGGCACTGATACGGTATAACTGATAAATATTATATTCTTCTCAATCTCAAAGATTAGCACAGAAGCTCTTCATAATCACACCTCCCAGCAAGAGACATTGATGCCCTCTACAAAATATGTTACAGAATGTGGGTTACAGTAAATGTGAGTAAAGTATTCCCATAAGGACGGATTAGTAGACACTGTGGCCCATCTGTCTCTTCGAAATCCGGTGGTCCCCGGCCTGTTCATCTCTGATAAAGGGTTGTTGTTAGGGGACTGTACTATATTACATAGTAATTTGTATTTGTATTTGTATACTTCTTTAATTTTAATCCCATTTGGGAAATTTGCCTTTGTATCATTGCATCCAGTTACAAACTGAAGCAGGCGCGTCATCGCCACAGTGCAGGGCCGGTTGGTGTGTTGTTGTTGTTGTTGTTTTTGGGGGGGGGGGGAGGGGGGAGGAGATGAGGTGGGGGGGGGGGAGTGGTAGGGATGAATGTTATTTGATTTTGCCCGGGCAGTGGCCTGTTTGGCCTGCTCTTTTCGATTTTCAACTGCCAAGGTATCTTTGACGTGTGCAACGTGCAAACTTCCAACATGCCTGCACTGGCCGGGCTTTGAACCTGGGACCCTTGGCATGAGAGGCGAGCACCTTGCCTCTAGACCACCTTGTCCCCCTCTATAGCTGAACAGTGCACACAACTCAGTGTTTTCTCTATTTGGCTTCGTATTTGGACTACGGTCCCTTAACAACAGCTCTGATAAAATTCCAGACAAAGAAAATACTCTGGAGAATGTCAATGAGAGATGACTATCCAATAAAATTGTTTGATAAATTGCCTTGAGGAATGTTTTCCATCTTCACCTAGGGCAAGGATCTTGTTCAAAATTAATAATGTGCACAAGAAGGAGCTTTCACAAGCCTATTCAATTATATTTGAAAGGGTCATTCAACACAGATTACAAATGAACCCTTACATTATTGATTTCAATGTTCGCTCTAAACCATAACTGATGGAAAACAACAAGAATAGAAAAAAAACAACATGAATTCTGCAGTCTACAAAACTGAATGTCCAATTTAAATATTAGTAAGGAATTCTTATAAATATAAACTGAAAATACAATACATGAATCCACAAAATACTTCGCTTTTCATTTCATCCTGTGTAAAATTAACCATGTTATGATTTCAACAAACCAAGTATGGTATTACAAACTAGACATAGGATCTATTACTAGAAACTCAGATTTTTTCCCCCTAACATGATGGATTTGAACTTTCCAAAAATATTCAAATGTAAGCATAAAACAAACATAAAATGTACCGTTGACTGAATAACTAAAGACTGTATACAATCTGCTGATATGTCAGTCTGAGCATGTTTCTTTTGATATCAAAAATAGGACGGCACAAAGGGACTGAGACTTCAAATGTTGTTCGAGACTTAATGTTTATTTAAAAATAAACCAATGATCCTTAATACAATACTGACCATTTGGCGACAATGACAACAAAACAAAATTCCATAAACATTAATATATAATGCTGCACTAAAAGCTACGTTTCATTTACTATGCAAGTTTCACGTTTGATCAGACACACACTGACAACGGAAAGAGATATGACAAATGGCTGCTAGTAATGATTTTATCTTGCTTTTTTATTTTCATTCTCAGAAGACCAATAGGGCGACTAACGATCTATTCTGTTCTCCGGCAACCTCAGCTATGTCTAAACATCCTCAGGGAATTGGAATGCCAATACCATCACAGCAAACTGGAGGCGGACCGTGTTATTCTTTCTGTCATGGAACTGTTGCTGATCACACACATTTACCTCATGTTCTCTTTACAGACTTAACAGGATCGGCATCACCAGACATTTTCTTTTCTCGTTTTAACTGCTCTATAGAACTGAGTACAACTTTTCTTTTAATGAATAACAAAGCAGGAGGTCTTAGACAACCTAGAGGTTATTAAAATAAGACAACCTGGTTCAGAGGCCTACTGCTTACAATAATTAATCTACAGCTGATTTCCACTGAAAGATTTCCCTGGTGCTCTGTGAGTAAGAAATGGACAAAATCTTTGTCCTGCGTCTGGTCACTCTAAATTCCTACCCCATTACCTTTTAATCAAAACATCATACGAAATGTTCATGACAGGAAGCAATGGAAAATCAAAGAAGTTACAATTTACCTTTTCAGGCTTCAGTTACAATGCGTGTTCCCATCTATTGGTAGAGCAAGCAGTTTTTTCCCCAAAAGGAATTGGTTCAAAACAAATGCCTCTTATGATGAGTTACTTTATTCTCATGATTTATAATGTGTGCAATTTGTTTGTTTGTTTGTTTGGTGCTATGCTTGCGTGTCTTGTGGTGTCCGTGGCATAAACTTGGATCTGAACTCATCATCCGACAGTGCTAGTGGGGGCGGGGTCTGTGATGGCGTCACGGGGTCATCCGAGTTGAACTCTTTGGTGGGCGTGGTGGACGAGATACGTACATGATTTCGTTTCCGTGGGGTCGTTGGAGTGGAGGTGCGCAAAATGCCGTTCGATTTCTGAAGAAATAAAGAAAAAAAAAAGGGGGCAACGATAAAGGAGCGTGTAATTTGTGCTGCAGAAAGCTGTGCCTTTGTTATTGCACGAGGTGCAAGCTGGTCGTTAACTCAAGCTCAAACTGTTATTGCACTTGGATAAGGAAATTATGATTGTGCGGTTGATAGCTGGACATGGAAATAAACACAATGCAGAAAAATCTTTCAGATATACATGAGGCAGAAGCCATTTGGACTATGTAATCAGAATACTCATATCAGGATTTTTGTCACCCACTTATGGCCAATTTCCCAAAACTTTATTGTAGCCCGCCAGCTACACAGTTGTTGTGGGCAAGTAAAGCTCAAAATAATCCTAATCCTAAACCTTCCCAAAACTTCAAGGCCCCTAAAACAACTACAACAACAACAAAACCAACTGGGCCAACGGCGCAAACAGTGACTCTGTATATTTTATTGAAGGTCTTCCCCCCGTCCGCGCACTTACCAAAACGTTAACAAACATAATTTGATGAAGACCTCCAATAACCCGCGCTTTCGTTCTTTCTTTCTTCCTTCTTTGTCCCATACAAATACTAAACCCAACCTTTTGATAAGCCCGCTCAAAAGTCCCCTCCTTAGTGTGTTTTCTTGACTGGCGCGGACGGGCCGAGGACCTCCCTATTTTATTATGGGACTGTCACCAATGAAGTCACATGAAAGTCAAACATTATTTTATTGAGTCTTTCTGATATAATTAATAATCTTTTCCTTTGCAAATCACACTGGAAATTTAAATCTTGAGAAACTAAACTTGTAGTGAATTAATGCAAAGGGGGCACTGTGGTCAAGTGTTTTGGAACTCGCCATTCATACACCAAGCTCTGCTTTCAAACCCTAATTTGCAGAGTGAATTCTTCAGTATAAATGTTTACCCTGTCCATCATTACTTCCTGGTGCCGTACTAACCAGATTCATAACAATTTATGAGAGATCAAAACTGTTTTTTCACGTTTAATTTTTTAAACTTTCTCAAACAGACTTACAATGCACAACTAAAATGTAAACACACTGCAATGCTATGCAGTACAACAGGATAATATTTCCAATCAATAATGCTTCTTGTTCAAGACCTCACATAAGATGATACACCAAATTGAATTCCTAGTCTCCGTTGGCGAAGACAATAAACTTCGGGGACTGTGGTGATGCACATAAAATCTACCTGGACAGGTGGAAATCGACCATCAACACGCCTATATGTATTCTAAATCAATGCCTACCATAACTGAAGAAACACTAGTGAGTGTGCTATCTAATACTAACACTAACAGTATAAAGGCCTGGTAGGCTAGCGACGACATCTAGCCAGACATGCAAATGAATAAATACATGGCAGTGAATGCCGACTCACTCTCTTTAAAGTTTTCTTTTATAATTTCACAACCCAAAATTAAGCAAATTATTTTAATAAAAAGTCTATGTACTGTAAAAAAGGGGGGGGGGGGGTTGCTATACAAGCTATACAATATCTATAAATAATCACAAATCTCCACAGACAAAACTTCCAACCAGTTTACATAAAATATTTTGAATACCTAAAAAAAAATTAACAACAAGAAAATGTTTGGATGTCACACCCCCCTCCCCCCCCCCCCCCCCCTTTCTAAAGCACATACAAACAAGCATAAACTGATATCAACAAAATCAGTAGCACATTATTTCAATACAAAGCCTATTCTACCAGAAAAACAAAAAAATATATTACATTTTATTTGAACGCAAGCTCACATGCACTCACACACACACACACAAACGCACTCACACAGAATATCTTATGGAAGTCGTATGACGAAATTCTATTCTTAATTAATACTCTGTCATTTAGATCTAAACTCTGCGCCCACGTCAAAGACGTATTCGTAATGACATCAGCATATTGCAGACAATAACAAAGTCAATATAAGGCAACCTAACCAGTAATAAACACATTTTGTTTTTTTTTTGTTAAGCGTTCCGTACTGGAGATTACAAACAGGAAAGAAACATTAGCCGCCATCAGTCAATTTGCACCAAATGACTGCCCACTTTAGGTCATAAATAGTTGCCTTGTTTTGCTTTCTTTGATTACCGGAACTGTTCGCCGGTAAGTGTGGGCGTGGGTGAGAGAAAGAGAGAGAGAGAGAGAGATAGAGAGAGAGAGAGAGAGAGAGAGAGAGAGAGAGAGAGAGAAGAGAGACAGAGAGAGACAGAGAGACAGAGACAGAGAGACAGAGACAGAGAGACAGAGAGAGAAAGAGAGAGACAGAGAGACAGAGAGAGAGAGAGACAGAGAGAGAGAGACAGAGAGAGACAGAGAGAGAGAGACAGAGAGAGAGAGAGAGAGAAAGAGAGAGACAGAGAGAGAGAGAAAGAGAGAGAGACAGAGAGAGACAAAGAGAGAGAGAAGGAGAGACAGAGAGCGACAGAGAGAGACAAGGAGAGAGAGAGAGAGACAGAGAGAGAGAGAGAGAGAAAGGAGGAGGAGGAACAATAAGAACAACATATTATAAAGTGGAAGTAAACCCTGTTGCTATAGATACCGTGGTGTTACCTTAGGAAATACCAGTAGTTTTATTACGAAAGGCAGAACTGTTTGTTATTTCGAGGACAACAACTGAAAAAAAAAGAAAAGGTACTAGAAATATTGAAACTTATATAACCGTAAGTATGTCCAATTAAAATGACTATTTTTCTTCATTTAGTTACTTATTTATTTCAAGATAAGAAGAAGAGCAAAAAAAAACGCTGGGGAGAAATGGTGATTGGATGGTAAATACTTGCCCGTAGCGTCCTTCACCCACGGAAGTGCCCTGGCTTATCGCCAGTATATATGATATCAGAATCATTTTTATTTCGGACATTAGTACTATGCCTCCCTTTGTCCTGCATCTAACAAACATATTGATACGTAGAATGTCATTTAATTCTGTGTATTTCATAAATTCTAGACATCAGTGGGGTAATAAAAGAGTCCATAACCAAGGCAAATGGGCGCTGGTAATGTTCTTTCTCTGCCATTCGATATTTCCAACGAATTAAGCTCAAAATATATCTAAATAGTATGGTAAGCGTTTGAAATTGCTTATTTGTTTCTCTCGAGCTGAGAAACTACGCAATACGTGGAACTTGTGCAATGAATAATTTTAAAAGCCAAAAACGTGCATGCATCTCCTGTTGATACCATAAAAAGTGCACTTTATTTACACAATAATATAACCAACAATATCACATTGTAAACAGATAAGGAGACTTCTCCTACAAAACGCAGGCAGAACATTAACACATCATCATGTTAAACAAGGACATTTTCAAACAAGCACTTTTTTTTGCATCTTATCGCGTCCTCGCGCACTTGATATCTCCGAGACTGTAGTGCGACATGACGATGGATGACTTGGCAGGATAATATCATACTACTTTTGACATCTCTGTCTGCTACCAGATATATGTATGAACAATATAATGAAAAACAAAACGCAGTGACTCGGGACGTGGGATATTCCAGGTTTCGTTGTAAATACAACTGCACATTTTGTATCTGCCACGCATCCCTTTTATCACAAACAGAATGAAGGCCTTCACAGATAAACCGATGGAGTTCAAAGTATGTAAAATATCTTTCACAGAGGAGAATGAATTGTGCATTGTGAACAGGCAAATCTATCGATCTTTCCGAACAAGGGTGCACCATAGCTTAACCCGAGACGGCGTGAATACATGACGAAGGATGGTTTTACAACCCCTCTGTATTCCCCAAAGTTACAGTTAAGGAAATAGTTCAAGCGTAACTTTCCGAGTATTCTTATGAGAAAAATCCGAGCAGATCTAATCTTTTTTTGTTTTGTTTAAATGTAAATGAACCAGGGAACATGTAGAATTTTGAATCCGTTGAACCACAAACTAAAATGTCCTATAGTGCGTGCAGTGAACCGAGAATGCAACTTCTTAAAAAACATTATCATTATTAGTATTATGGAGTGATATCTCAGATATGTGGCCAGACAGGGTTTTGTTTCCAATGGTATTTTTTCCACAAAAAAAACAACAACAACAACAACAGGATGTAGGTAGGACTTAGAATTCGATTTGGCCACACCATAATCTCTCCACTGGCGACAAGGCCATTATAACGTTTTCAGTATTTGCCCATAAATTGGCGAAAACAAACAAAATAACAACAACAAACAAACTATTGTGAGCATTTCGCCCAAATGCCCCAAACAGCCACCACGTTATCATTACCATCACGAACTATTTACGCTGGCGACATGGCCACAATATATATTTGTTTTCTGAAAATTGGTCAACAAATAAATAAATGATAGGAAAATATATTGGCTACATGTCTCATCTCATCACTACCATCACTGTTGGCTTTTTTATTCCATGGCCGTATGATTCTGTCAAGGCAGCAGAGAACGCTAAGTCTGAAGAAGATCTTCAGGCTACGATGTTAGACCCTTGTCTTCTGATACAATACAAAACAGTATGCTTGACCAAGGACATTAAGTGCGAAACTGCCAGTTCGCTGTGACAGAGGTATGCGCACCACGGGACAATCTGCAATTGTCCCAGAGAAATAGCCTAGCGCGCCAGAACTGGGGCGTTCGCTCTTGGGGTGCGGCAGTGGCGCTCAGTTTAAACGCTCATAAACACCCAAACTGCGCAGCATCTGCATGTAGAAACATTAGACCTGGCATGAAAATAAAATGACTGCAGATATTTTTACGATTGTATTATACAAACAAAGCTGGCCAGGCTACTGTCCTCAGCGAGTGACATCAATAAAAGTAAAGTCAAAACCCATAAAAGGGCTGTGCGGTATTCTTGTAACAATGAAATAAGAGAAACCTGATCCATGTCCATAGGCTTCAACCAGTTGACATAGCTCACATGGAAACCTGCGCCAGTGAATAAACGGCCCTGGCTGTTGCCCTGTCGTCTTCGTGCCAAAATCGCCTTTCCATTTCGTACAGACAATAAATTCCCCGATCCGTCTGTCTGTCTGTCTTTACTTCTCTCTTTCTCTCTCTCTCTCCTGTTACTGACTGTGCCATGCTTCTTCTTTTTCTTTGCTTTCTGCGCTCTTTCTGCAACTGTTTTCTCCATGAGTGCCCACCCGTGTCCCAAATTGTTTTTAACACCCACGTTTTCCATAAAACTGGCTGCATTAAATTATATATCATAATGTTACAAGTGTATCACTTACAACTGCACTGTGATCAACACGGAGATTAAAATGAAACGTGAACGTTATCGATACACACACTCCCGCTAATCTTTTCTTCACGGCGTTCACAGAAAGAAAAGGCTCGTTATGGGAGTGGGCACAATCGCAAAGGCCCAACATTTTGCAACATTTTGCATCATTTTTAGCCGTTGCATTTCCACTCTCTCACCCCGATATTTGATTCTTTTTCATGGCAACAAAATCCCCATCTAAAGGCAAAGATATGAAAATTCTTCAAACTTCCCGTTTATACGATATTTATTTACTGATGAATGTCTTCCTCCATATTTTAAGGGAGACAGAGAGATATATTAATACTAAGCTCGGCCAGACACAGTCAGATGCTGGCAGACAAGAAGTGTACACCATCATTTCTTCAATTTTCTTGGTAAATCCAGGAAGACCATATCATATTAAGCCTGGTCAGACACAGACAGTTTCTGCCATTATTTCTTTGGTGTACATTTTGCTGACAGCACCTGAATGTGTCTGACCAGGCTTAGTAGGATACTTCATCTAGTCTGAACATTCCTGTTTTTGTCGCAGTCTTTCATCAACGAAACACACTGGATTTCCCTTTCGTTATATATTCCAAGTGTTACACAACAAAAGACAGCCAAACAAAAACGTTTTTCTACGCAACTGTATCCATTAATGTCTCTATGTCCACACTGCATTATAACCCTTGATTATGACTGTAAGGAACACTGGACCAGAGGCACACCGATCTCGACTTCACTTTGCTAAGTTTGTCAGGTTTTTGCATGGCTTGTAAATGCGATGAAGTTTAGTCACTCGCGAGGGATTTGGTCCTCTGTGACGTGGCTCATACGATAGAAGGCCTATCTTAAAAACACCGCCAGAAATGAAAATTCAGCCTCGAACTTCTCGCACCCACATTCATCCCTCCAAACAGGAAGCCAGCTTCTAGAATCAAGTTTCGGACGATTACTAGTGCACTTGACTGCACCTTTGAGTCCTGACTGTACGCTTTATCCAACAAGGCTAACCAAATAGCCGTGACTGGCGTATATGAAGCGATATGTTAGGTGCATCAAAGTCATAATTTTAAAAAATATAATCCTAGCTGAGGAACCCGGCATACCGGGTTGTCTTCTTTTTGTTTGTTTGTTTATCTCTGGAAACGTCATTCCGCGCTCCCTTTGCGCGTTTATGCCCTACGCACCCCTACACAAGACATTAATTGCACCACGTCGGCATTCGAGACGAAGATTGTCATGAAATGGCAATAATTTGAGCATGGGTGTTTAATTGTCAACGCATCGCAGGAAGTGATAACGTCATGTATTCGTGGAAAAGAAAGGATCGGTGGGCCAAATTAGCGACACAATGCAAACTCAAATAAAAAAAACAATAACAACTATCCCACCATTTCAAGTCTTCAGATCTAAAAAAGAACCTTCTGCAGGTCGAAAGGAAGGCACCTGTATTAGAAAAATTCAGACAAACCCGATCAGTATGAGCGGCGGTAGGTCTTGTTAAACATCCCACGAGTTGTTTTAATGATACTGTGTTATGTTATGCATTTCCAAAACACATCGGTCTAGATAGGGGCTGAGAGATGTTCGAGAGACAGCAACATCTTTGCCGAAAGTTAATAACACATGAGAACTTTTCACTTATCAGCCAGAAACTTCCCTGTAAAAATATCATCATCGTCATCACCCACCCGCCTGTACCGTTTGGGGTGTCCGGAGAGGGGGGGGGGGGGAGAGAAAGAAAGCGTTGACGGTCAGCCGCCAGTCGAAAGGCTTCAAGAAGTGGGATGTTGTATGATTCCAAGGTCTCCCTCACATCCTTAATCCAGGTGCCCTACAATAACACCTCACTTATATCAATATCTCAGCTTCAAATCCTCTTCTAACTCGAGTGCACTACAACTGATAAGACGGCAAGTTCAGTGCTGGATGGCTAAAACCAAAGAGGGTCTACAATCTTTGCTAAAACACTGTGTTTCACGCAAGCGTTATGGCCGTACTTTGTCACTGATGCTAACAGTCACACTCATTTTCTCAGTCCTTTGGTGACCTCGCCAAATTTTCGAGATATGGGCTGTAATATGATGTTTTTCTTACTGTTTTCTTACTGTCGTAACAGTCCTTATCCCGGAAGTCAGGCTGCTCGGCAAACTCTCAGATCTCACATAAACACTAGTAGTTTTATATTAGGCTGCTGGCGCACTGGCTCCAGTTTGTTTTGTCTCGGTGTTAGCGTGAGGTGTGGACTACGGAGTTCAATGGGATGTGGCGTACTGGCCAGGCTGAAACACTTCTGTCCTGCTAGTCTGTGCGCGTCAAAACTGTCCTGAGTCAGCTGGAGGAAAGACAGACCCCTCACACTGAGTCAAAACAAAGGCAAAAGAGACTTGACTCATTGTGCCACACCAATTTCAAATTTAAGTTTTACAGCGAATACAACGGCAGCCCTGACGTCTTCTGTCTCTAAATCTGTCCCCGCCTCTCGCTCCAACAATTAAGTCTTCGATCGTTTACGAACCCAATAATTCTCGTGGGTATTGCAAAATCATGCTGTGTCTGCGGGATCTCCAACAACGCGAAGGTTTACATGGCGTAGTCATGTACTTTATCGTACTTATAAACGCATACACAACAATTGTCCCCAGACCAGCGATTCCAAAACCACGTTACTACAGAGACACCTTTAATCTTTACAACTGGTTCTTTCCACCAAAGTGAAAAACAATAGTCTTTCCAGTGAATAACAGGGATAAAAACAGAAGCAATCATTCAACAGGAGAATAAAATTTTCTTACAAATACAAAAGGACTTTCTTTACAACACAACATCACATCGCATTCAACAGCAATAACAATGAAATAAACGTGAAAGCCTGTCATGTCCCTCTGAAACACGTCTGTGTTTGTTATGTCCAACACAGCAACAACAGTAGACATAAGTTGGTGTGTTAATCTCATTTTTCTATGCCATTTTGTTTCCTTGATTCGCATTCTATCATTTTATTCCCCCCCCCCCCCCTTTCTCTCGCTTATTTTGCTTTGTATTTGTTTTCGCAGCTTCCAAAATGTAATTTACAGCATCGAAACGGAGAACTGCCCAGCAACACAACTCCAAGAATGTCCAAAACCTCGAACTGAAATATTGTACAATCTTTGGGCCCGTTTGGTCTTTGGTGTTCTAATTTTAATCGGCCAGAAATTTGGGATGTTATATAACCGAGAGATTTAGCATTAATATGATAACCTTTACCAAGCGGGAAAGCAGCACAAAGCGGCCGTCATGATGTGACATTCGCAGCTGATCACGCCTTACAGGAATCCAACCAGCCGCGGCTAAACTTGCGTGAGCCCATTACGCCAACCGGTGAACAATTGACGTGAGCGACTTATATAATCCAGGCAGACAATTCATCGCGTCAAGCCAGCTTGGGCATACGGTGATATCGAGACTGAGTTCAAAAGGGCAGGTTTTCCCTGGCACCAATGATTATAAGTTACTACAGCAAATCATGGATCTTTCATTGTTTTACACCAATGCGTGCCAAAAACCTGAATCTCCAAATCGTCCCATTAGAATGAAAAGGTTCTAACTCCCTTCCACCAGCTCTTCAGAAATTGGTGATTGAAATTTCATGTGCTCAGAGCCTTAAGAGATACGATCTTTTTTTTTTTCACTTTAGTAATAATTGCAAATTACACATCGAATCTGCTTGGATCTTTGACACACAGTGGAGAAGACCTGTAGAAGCAGTGTGCAGTGTGTAATTCAGTTCAGTCAAAAAAGTGGAGACAGAACCTTGTCATTCTAAGGGGATGAAATCGCTGGTCCTATTACTCCTCAGCCGCACACGCGCAAAGGGTTTAATTAATTTTGACAGGATAGTGGCAAAAGTGCGTTACTGGAAATACGTGCCCTGAGACAGGATACCGAGACAAATGCCGAGTAGACGTCCGCAAACTGTTGAGTCACAGTGAGCACTAATCATTTTTCGTTCTATTCTGAAGGCATCAGGTGGGTATTAAATTGCACTGTTGACATCGTTGATACGCGCATTTCTTTACGGAGTTTGGGGAATATTTGGCAAAAAAAGAGTTGTCATTTGCAATTGCGCTACTACACACGTGACGTGGTTTCATGATGTTGCCAGCAAAATACTACTATTCAAGCCCTCAAAACGGAACTTGAAGTTCCAGGAGATGAACAATTTCAGGGCGATTTAATCGGATTTCAATCACTCAAATTCGATGTTTTCTTTTCAACTTGGTCCATCAACATAACTGGCAATGGCAACAAAACCTCACCGTCGAGGCGTATTTTCAGGGAGAGACAGAGACGTGACTAAAATATGAATACACCCCCGTTAAAGCAATACAACATGTCAGTTTCTATAATAAAAGTAATGCCCGCCCACCGCATACGAGAAACCAACATGAATGCTTATCTCAAGGGACATTCACAGCAAATAACTCTTATCTTCCCATCCAGTCAAGCATACATCTTGCCGCAATGTGTCAAACTCATCGGTCGATTAGCACCACAATAAGACACACTGGAGTCGGTCGCGACTCCACAAAAAAGTAATCTCCGCCCGTAAAAAAAAGACAATTTATTATTTCAGATCTATGTCAGTTTACATGGTACTTTTGCGTGTTCAGGGAATAAAGTCCGTATCATACAACACTTGACTGCAATGTTGGTGATGAATATGTAGAGAACTTCAGTAAAAGGATTGAATAAATGATGATAAATATAATGAAAAGATGCCGTCGCTTTCTTGAAGTCATTCTGTTAAGTAGTGTATCCAGCCTACCTTTCCAACTCCTATTTCCCTACAATCAATACCTTATAATGCGTACAAAGTACATGTAAGACAGATCTACATGAATCATGACTTGGGACACAAATTTATGATGACCGAGCACGCAATACAATTGCGGATACCCTCGCAACTCTTATTTTTTTCCTTGCCATAGTCCCTTCCATTACACCCCCCCCCCCCAAATTCCCCCAAACCCAGGGCTGCTTTCTTCAGTTCCGACTCCTTTTTTTTTTCTTCTACCTCCTTATTTTCTAAAACTGCAAACTCTTAGAAATCTGAAAACAAAAAGGGACACCAAAGAAAGCTTGAAATGTTATGCTTATCTACTGAGTGAAGAAACAAAGCTGGCTTGTTTCTCTTTATCATAAAAATCACCGATTTATGTATGCCATTTGCTTAATACAAATTGTTCAGGCTCCCAAAACAGCTGTGGGCGTATCACTTCTTTGGTCAGGTGCACACAATCTTCCTACGGGTATCTCTAACATAATATCTGTATCTACTTCGTCTGAACAATCCACTTAAAACAATAACTGCTGTAAGCCCATAAACCGAACATTTTACAGTGCTATTACAAAGATTCTATGACCTCATTTCTCGCCCAACCCTAAAGACAAAAATCACGTGACAGAAATAAAGAAGACAACCAAAAAATTTCACGTGGCTTTTTAGCCATTATTATTCTCTCATGTAAACTAATTCTTTTCAATTTTATTGTAATTCAGTTACTAATGAGATTATAATCGATCATCTCGCCTACTGACTTCGTGTCTGACTAATGCTGCTTGTTTTCAGCTTTCAGCGGATTCAAAAGGCTTCTTTCTGTTCGTTACTACAGGAGTGATAACTTCACGTTTTGCTTTTTTCTTCTTCGGTCATTTTTGACAAAATTGAAAACTGAACTTTGAAAACATACTACAGATAAAAGCAATTTTGTCCCATAGGAATGATTTCAGGAACTAATGAAAAGATGCTCGGACCTAAATTACATCATGTGAGATAAACATTCCTGGAAACATATTCCTGATCTAACCACGAGACTTAAAGTGTTCCAGGAAATCAGTATTTAAAGGAACGGCATTTTGGTCACATCAAACTGCAATAGGGCCCTGGTATTTTGACAGTATGATGGACAGTGGTGAATTTACTGAAATTCACACGTTATTTTGGCCTGCAAAACTGTCTGTCCTGAGCCATCTGTGGTTTCTTACCGAACAAGTGTCCATGCAAGCTCTGGCTATCCTCTCCGGGAGCTTCTTTAGCGTAAATACTTTCCTTGTGCCGAATAGAGCCCGGTTAATTAGCCAAACTCTCGCTGCCGGCATCGAAGTCTTCACTGCAAGATTTCCTTGGTGTAATTCCCATAAAATTTTCTTGATCCTGCCCAATGTGAAAGTCCGGTTGTCCACTGGCTATTCTCCTCCCCCCCCCCACACACACACACTAGGAACCACACACATACACGCATACGCGATGTGCAGTGAATGGATATGACAAGAGAGTTGTTCATACATTGGAAAAACAAAACAACAACCAAACAGCAATAACTGATATCGAAAACTAAGATCCAACATTCACTCAGACAATATATCTCAGTTCCCTGATCAAAATGATCTATTTAGTATGCTTTCGTTCCTTTCCATTTATGTGAAGCTGGAAATCCCAAGGTTATGAAGAACAAATACCCCCCTTAGGAAAAACAAAACGAACTCAATTATGATAGTCCCGATAGTGGAATGAGATCGCCTGGCATGGGCTGTTTCCAGTGGGATATGAAGCGTTGGCGAACATAAATACAGGGAGTCCTGTTTATATTTTAGTGATGGAGAAATTATCTCTAATGCTAGGATCGGCTTTCTGACTGATTGAGTGCGAGCAAAGTTTGGAGCAAAAATAATCCAAGTGCATGACTGATGGCATGAAAGACAAACTTCACGTTTGCAGCTAATATGGGATTGTCAAGGACAACTTCAGATGTAAAAGCACTTTGATACACACCCAGATGAAAGATTTTCCATATGTACTGGTTATACAACACGTCAAAATGCCAACCCATTTGACGGTCCTGATTTGAGTGCAGTCCGGTACAATAGAATATTAGAGAGCCTAAAATACATATGCCATAATGCCCTGCATGCACGCTTGAGCTCTTTGGGGACTACAACAATAATCTGTTTAATTTACTGTAAGAGTGGTAATCGCATGGCTATTCATGTACCGTAATAACTCCACTATTTCTCCGACATGTTTAACATACAGAAAAAGGTAATCCTGACTCTTTAAAATGTTCAAGGGCATGACATGTATAAACGCGCATGTCCGCTTCCTGTGCCAATTATTAAGCTGCCAGTAATTTACAGTAATTGGTCAATTTTATCCCCCTTTTTCAAGGATGTGAGACGTCAGAGCGTGCGCACAAAGCTGCAGGGCGGATGATTTTGAAGTTAATTTTACCACAATATAATTGTTTGATATTCATTATCCATTTCACTGCCCGCATTCCGTGAGGCTGAAAACAGCATTGGAAACAGAGTCCGGGAGATCAGGCAATGGCCAGAGGCGAACATTCCAGTAATTCATCACATCCCCTCTCAACTAACGTCATTCTTGGCCATGCCTCAAGGCCCTGTCAGCTGACAGGAGGACGCTCCTGGCCATATAGCAGAGTAAAAATAATAATTATAATAACTACAAGAAGACCAACAAAACAACGACTATTGCGTTAAGTTATGACGCATGAGCTGGCAATAATAGTAAGATAAAATCGGAACAATGCGGACGGCTGTTGTGATTGGAGCCAGGATGTACAATAATTATTATGTAGTTCAGTGTTTTGAATCAAGTAGGTTGTTGTTAATGCACAATATCCGGGAAGATTTGGTTTGGGAGTAGGAAACTGTTCTCATGGCGGCAAACATCTTCAGCATGACGATTTGCATGAAAAGGAGACAAGAGCCCACGGAAAATTCAAATACGCAGCGCAGTAGTTATCAAATTCTGGTAATGGCGACCCGAGGTTAAGTTTTACTAGACATTGGCTGTTCAAACTGAAAACTAATTCGAGGGGTATTTCCCATATTGTTGTATGCGACATTTTGCCGATTCTGAGATTTTGTCATGAAAATGTTTCTCCCACTCCTAATTTTATTTCATGTAAGTTTCATGCCAATCGATTAGAAAGTTTTCCAGATATGCGCTTGGGACGTAATGTTTTATACGTTTTAGCCCTTTTGACGACCAAACTTCAATCTCATTTTCCCGAAAAGAGAAATGCACATACAACGATATGGCAAATTGTTCTTGTTGTGTTTGTTTACTTTGAGTTCAATAAAACAAAACCAAAAAAAAACCTTTCCCTTGAACATTTCTACAATGGCCAGCTTCACCGCTATAAAAACCCGGGGTGGCTATCCATGAACTATGTTTCACACTGGTGTTACTGCTAAACCGAAGGCGCTAACGTTTCAGAGTTACCAAAGCAAGCACCACTAAAAGACTGCGGGAGAGAACACTCGTACTCATCACCTGGGTATGGCCCAATCCCTACAGAATGAAAGGGAGACAAGGTCAGAAACACTTGTTTGACTGGGGGGAAGGGGGGAGGAGGGGGGGGGTTGGTCTCTTCCTCTGAAGCTTTCCTCTAGACTCACTCTCACTAGGGTTTCAAGTCTCTTGCAGTAATTACATCGCTCCAGAACATTATGATATAATAATTATCATCTCCACCTAGGCGCACTTGCGTTGTTTCTGGGATCATAGTACTCATTAACCGGGGCTGAAGCCGAGGCGTAAATTAAAACACTGTCTTCGTGAAATATTCAGGAGCCAGGGACCGTGAGCGAAACATTGACCAAGGAGCGACGGTACACTTGATATTAAGTAATCGCAGGAATAGAAGATGCATTTCACTACAGATGGGAATGTCTTCATTACATTCATATATATATATGTATTTCAAAAAATGTCGAAGTAACTCGTGCTCTTTAAATGTTCATGCTTCCGGCACACTATGAATGCATTCCCATGGGCTAAAGAAAAAGAAAATCCCATGTTCGTCTTAGTATAACAATAGTCACCCCGCCATCCGTTCACTAGGCCATACAAGTCATGACTACTGCAGGTCCCTGAGCACTCGCGTCCATTTAACAAATGGCTTTCTGTCAGGGCAGGCTGCCAGCGTATTAGTCTGAAATAATGAAGTTGCGATGCCGTAAGCCTAAGACAGAATAAGGAGCCAATGCCGTTGACTGGTAGAATAGGAAGATGTCATACTCGAAGATCAATGTTGATCACATTCCAAAAAAGACCAACAATTTGTTGTGTTTGCCGATTAGGAAAGACAGAAAACAGCACACCCCCCAAAAAAGGGGAATGAAGCTAGGACTCAAGTGTTGGGTTGCAAAGAAAGTGTTAAGGTGTGAGAAAAGAGGGGGGGGCACATATACCATGTCCTGAATGAAACAGGGCTAGTGAATACATACTGGGAGTGGCCGAAATGTTAAAGTGCTGCGGTATTACTTAACACTCAAGTATTTTCCGCCCTCAGCTGACTCATCTCACGGTGTACAATTTGATGCCAAGTCTCAACAAGCATAGGCGTTTCTATAATTGGAGGGGAGGTTACAATTCCTTTTGCGTCCTCTCAAACGATAAACAACAACAACAACAACAACAACAACAACAAAACAAATAAACAAAGGGACATGTACACAATCATTTCTGAGCAATGGTCGAAAAATTCGGCAAGATGGCCGAGAAAATTTCCTGGCAAAAGTGAAACTTCCCCAGAGGAAACGAGTCCCGAATGCTGGCACGTCAGGAAGGAAGGATTGTGAAGGAACTCACTCCCCAGAGACCCCAAGTTTAGGGACAGAAGAGAAAGCCAGAGAGACAGACAGATAGGCAGTAAGGGGGCCGGGGGCACATAGATAGAAAAGAAACAGAAGTTAAAATAACAACGGGGAAAAATGAACAGAGGAGAAATTGGGTTAAAGACAAGAATGACCGATCGAACGTAAAGAAAGAAATTGAAAGGCTCCTACTCGTATCCGCTCTCGTTCAATCCATCCAGTGGGTTCTTCCCCGCTTCGCCTGACAACACATCCTAGCATCTCCCTACTTGTACAAATCCATCTCATGGTGAGTGCGAACCCACAGCGCTGTGTAGGGACGGGGCATCCGAAAGTGCAGTCATGATGTCGACATAAAAAGTAGATTAAGACGAGAATTCAACGTCTTGTCCTGCAGGGTTCAAGCTAAATTGGTTTGCTCTCACTTAACTGCTTTCGTAAATAAGTGTAGATTACAAGAAGACATCGGGGCTCTAGGAGTACAGTAAATCTGCCCGACACGGATGGGACGGGGCAGGGAAGTGGACGATAACCCCTGGAGTGTTTGAGCGTATTCATGATTATACTATCAAAACCAGACAGGCAACGGAAGACACCCATGTCCATGTTTTAAGTCCAAGATTAGAGTTATCCAGAAAATGTTTTGTATAAATAATCCTCGTAAATATCTGCAAGACCGATCTGCAGTAAGAAGGCATGATGAAAGAATGACCAGACAGACGAAAGAAGATACCCAAACTTAAGTGTCACGTTTGCATTATCAAGAGGGTTTACCGTGTAAATGGTCCATTAAAAAACGAAATTCCATGACTAATCAGGGATAAGAAATTAAGGTGGGGTGAACTAATGGGCTGATGAACTCACGGCAGGAATGTTTAGCTGATCATTTGTATGGCCACAAAATCGCGTTCAGGTCTCTGTGGCCACGGCTGGACCACCTGGGGTACTGCTGCTGAAAGTGGAGCGTCTGGCTAGTGGCCAAAGATCCATCAAGTCCGGCCGTCCTGACCCAGCATGATGCCATGTCCAATACTGGACATACCAAACATTGCCGAGGTCTCAGTTGACGGGGCAGGAGGCTGCCCAAGGGTCACCATGACAACAGTGGGACATAAGTTTACTCAGGGTAAATTATACAAAACGAAGGTCCGGACGTCGTTGCTAATGTGTCTTAACCCTCTTGGATCTCGGAGTGGAAAACTGACACGTTTAGCAATATGTTTGATATACTTTTTAACTGCAGTTTCAGTGACACAACTTTCCCGATAGTCTTAAAATGCGCCCACAGAAAATCACTTTGACAAGTGCGGGGCCCGGCAAGGTGATGCTATTTGTCCAAGTCATCTTTCTGTGTTTGAATAATGTTCCACAAATGGCACTTTTAGCTCTAGATAGTTAAGACGCTACTTTATGCGCACAAAGAATTGGCTCGTGCCTACTTTCGAATTTTTGCGTTACTTTCAAATGAACAACGGATCTGTATCAACACTATCGTTTCTGATTTATAGCTATTTCTTTATCTTCAAATGAACACTTTTTTCAGCTTAATCAAGTCAACCTGGGAGACGCCCAAATCTAATTGCCAGTTCTGATACGGCGGCTCCCTTGCAACAGCTGATGGAGGGTCACCTCTGACGCATGAAAGTGGTATCACCGTGACGTACATGCATTAATTTGTTTACCATACTTCACCAAATACACATCTAATTTATTGCTTATCCAGATAAGAGCCGAACTGAAAACAATAAACCATTCCTATTGTTTCCAATGATATAGATGCAGAAAATAAGAGTGACAGGGAGAGATAGAAAACAGACCGGAGGGGACCGAAGATTGGAGGAACGAGACCACGAGGGCGGGGCGAAAAGAGTAAGCCAATAAATAACCTTGACAGATGTGTTTCCCGCCACAGAGCAGGCAGCCTTTGTTCTTTCTTGTACAGGAGTTTGCCTTGTCACAAAATTAGCGATTGGCCATTTTAATCAGTAGGCAAAACCTATAGCCCGTCAAAAAAAAAAAGTCAATAAATCACTTTTGCCAATTGCTCATCGGCAGAAAAAGACAGAGAAAATCTGATCACTTCTCGGCCTTGTGGCTGAGGATATCAAAGTGTCCTGACTGGCACGGTTGAGGAGATAGAATTAAACGTGGGAAAAGGTGGGGGGGGGGGGGGAGGAAGGAAGGAAGAGGGAACAGTTTTTCATGCGTAGAAAAGCTGACATTCTTTCCTGAAGAGTTCAGCTGGATGCAAAAACTACAAACACCAAAATCTTTTTCCGCGGGGCAGTTTCAAACTGAAGTCATCAAGAACTCCCGGGAAAAAGTTCCACATGAAAATCAGATGTATAATTATGTGGATGTCTTTGTTTTGTTTCGTTTTCTTCACATTTCATTCAAATTTTACTATCGTACAAAATCAATGTTGTCCTTGTTCCACATTGCTGTTTTCATTCGCGAACTGTTTTTTGCTTTAGTTATCGCAGAACACCGCACGAATTTTCCCAAGATCAAGTACATTATTTCCCATAACATTCGTGTCTATGAGTCATAGACGCAATAGGGCGAGAATGCTATTTCAACTGTAAAAACAGACCTGTGTATTTCACCGATTACCTATTTTCTTATGGCGCAAATGAACTCATATATACAAACACTGCCACTGGGGCTGTTTATCATAATAATGGGTTTTTACACTGCGTAGGACAATAACAAAATGATAACAGAGACGACTTGGGAGTATCAAGTGGCTGCTTATCATTCATACACAGAATGTCACAGCTGACTGAGTTCGCGCTCAGACGAAAGGGCAGCTACCTGGGCTCCAGCGATAACCCAACAAACGAGTGCAAAGACAAAAATTACTAATAAACGACGCGAAAACATCGCCCTCCACCTTCACTATAACTTTTTTTTTCATCCTCAGTTTTTCTACTTCCACAAACCAACATCAAAATTTTGTAATTTGTGGTTGTATTTTAAGATATCCGTTTTATGAGCAGGTGATTGCCTCAATGCTTAAAGTGTCCGCATCAAAATCAAGATTGAACATTAATGTCCTTGTAAATAATTTCAGGAGTTTAAGTTAGAAGTATCCTGATGGATGTTACTGTCTTCATTATCATTTGTGTTGCAACACCGCCAAAAGATTGATCAGCCCCTCTGACCACTCCCAATATTCCCCACCCCCAAAACAACAACGACAACAACAACAACAACAAAATCCCAAACACCACAGACTATCAACTAAAGAGATTTTTTTTAAAGAATTAAACATGCTGCATGAATGATTGTTTCACCCGTCGGCTTGACTTACCCAAAGGAGAAGAAGTTTGATATGAAATAAAATTAATTTTAAAAAAAAACAACAAAAAGCAAGAATGCGAACTGGTGCATGCAATGTATTATGATGTGTGTTTAGCGTGCCAATGGTTATTGGTTTTCTGTGCCAGTGAGTGTGAATTTTGCAACAGCTCATGTGATCCAATTTGGTAGCCCGGATACTCCAGCGTCTCAGAACAGAGGTGACAAAGTGCACGTTGCAAAGGGCAGAGGAAGCAAACGAACAATGTTAAAACACACGGAAAATGAAACAATCTGTAAATCGCTTTCGTTGTGAACTCAAACTTCAGGAGCGAATTACATTTTTTTTTTCTATTCCTGTCGCTACAAGGCCAGTTTGTGCTCAGTTTTTGCGTGGGTGGATACTGCCTGGATACGTCGTGGCTTCATCACAACATCACCTTCTTCATGATACTGACTTTGGGTATAATCTATGCTGTAAAGCAATAAGCCATTCATTACCTAATGAAAAATAATCTGAGATTCATGGCCAACTCAACTTGATAGATTATTTTCAAAGTTAAAATGATTTTAAACCCTAAATCGGCTTTCAGAGAAACAATTTCCTCAAAAATCTCATAAAACTTGTAGGTTATCTGCACTGACACTGGTCCTAAATTGAACAATCTTCTGAATATAATATATTTACTACTGAATGAAAACACTAATTATTTATCTGTTTGTTGCGCCGTCAGTCTAACATAAATTGGTCGATTTGGGGAAAAATCAACTTCCAATGGAGATAATGAAATGTTTCCACCGTGTTCATTCTCACGAACGTTTTTATACTCCATCCGAAACTTTCCAAACTTTCTGTAACCAGGGTGATACAGAATGACTTCTGAAGTAAAGAACTTCTGGATCAGATGAGTTGTATTTGTCATGGTATAACATGTCCCTTCGCCACAGAAACCCAATAGTTGAACTTCTCCTGTAATATTTCTCTGCTAATCCACTGGGATTCAGTGCTTCATTTCGTAAGTCGCCCCCACACTGCGCCCGCGTTGTGGCAGGGGAAAAACTGGGCCGGTTACAAGTGTCTGCGTCAGGCAGCTGGAATAAGTCAAGGGATTATAACCGTCACTTGTGACACTCACAATCTGCACAGGGCCGGCCGGGCCGTCCCCCGACCGCCACACCGCGCCAAACAATATGGAAACCTTCACCTTCTTTGTCACAGGTTCCAAAGTTCAACGAGACCCATGGGTCTCATGGAAAATGAGAAAGTTGTATGTGAGTGTGTGAACTGTATGTGTGTGTGTAAGGAGGGATTGTGGATATCTTAAAACACCATTTTGTGGTGTGAGATTAACATCTCTTTGAGCTCCGAATGATAAATACTTACGGTTAATGTGAGTAGGTCAGGACGCTTGACCTGCAAGTCTGGTTCCCACTGGTTAGAACGTGTGTGACCCACTGGGTCAGGCGGCCATCTTGCACACTTACGGAGAGTCAAGAGGGTGTACGGGGAGTCGACGGTTAAATTATTGAGATTTTCTCCTGCGACTCACACGAATGGCAATACTTTGTTTCCCTCAGATTTTCAGCGATTTTTCACTGACCGGAGACTTGCGATTTGTTTTTTTTCACTCCATAATTTGTAAACCCCAATGAATGGGAGAACCTTGCAAATGATCGAAGCAGATGGAGACAAAAATTGCGCAGTGGCACGCTCGCAATAGACTTCAAGGCAAAAGAAACATACCTGACAAAACGACAGAGGCGGAATGAAAACACTCGCCAAAGTGAACCCAAAAGACTGACCTGCAATCACTGCCATCGCACTCTCGGGTCAAACATTGGTAGAATAAGCCACGAGAGAAGCTGTCAGTCAAAGTGAAAGTGAATATTCTAGCTGCTAAGACCGTCTGTAAAGACGCTAAAGGCCATATATAATTTGTAATACATTATTTTCTCCACAGGTCGACATAAAAGTCAATTTATCGTCTCGCCAGTGATGCCACGAAGATGGTACCTTTGAAATCCATGATGATGTAGAGGGATAAGTCTTCCATGCAAAGAACACGGAGCAAGTTTTTCCTTAATAAACTCAATAAACTGTCCAATCAATGGACATTGAATATCGCCCCAGACCACAACAGCTTCAGTTGAAGGACCTTTCTTTGGTCTCTCAGCTCTCCAGACAGTTTGTGCAAATGTCACTGCGCCCCAATCTGTGGCGGAGGTTCTCAGAGTCTAAAAGCACCGTAACGTCCTCTGCGGTTCTAAAATTTATGCCAGATTGATTGATATAACGACGTAGTTGAATGACTATCGAGCCATTTCCCACACCCATCATCATTGCAGCTGATATTCTAAAACAAAGATGATTTCACTCTATACTGTATTAATTATCAACCGCTTTAACTTGCCATCAAGTTCTTGTAACCACTTTTCAGAAAAATATAATGAGTGTATTGTTTGAAATGGAATGTGAGTCAATACAAACTTCGCACAGGACGAGGGACCAAACAGGATTTCTCCAGTCACTCGCACACGCAGAACAATATCACATCTCTGGAAAACGACTCAGAGAGTGACGAATACAATTTATCAAGATACGCATGCACATGTTGTCAAGCTTTGAGATCACAGCGGCACTTGGTATAAAGTAAGGGACCTCAATGGGGACAAGGTGGTCTAGAGGCAAGGTGCTCGCCTCTCATGCCAAGGGTCCCGGGTTCAAAACCCGGCCGGTGCAGGCATGTTGGAAGTTGGGGATTTTTCTCATATTTTCGTGTCCCTGATCCTATTGGGGGGTAGGATCGAGTATCTAGTCTTCTCGGTTAAGGACGAAAAAATTCGGAGGGCCCGTGTGCACGTTGCGCACGTTAAAGATACCTTGGCAGTTGGAAATCGTAAAGAGCAGGCCGAACAGGCCGCTGCCCGTCCAAAATTAAAATAAAAAATTCATCCCTACCATTCCCCCCTCCCCCTCACCCCCCCCCCCAAAAAAAACAACAACACCCCGACTGGCGCTGCATTGTGGCGACGATGTGCCTGCTCCAGTTGTAACTGGGCTGCAATGGCACAAACACAAAGGCAAATTTCCCAAATGGGATTAAAGAGTTATAAAGAGTTATACAAATACACACAAAAATTCTGCACACTCGTGTGTGTGTGTGTGTGTGTGTGTGTCTGCGTGTTTGCATGTTTTTTTTTCTTTTTGCATAGCAAGTGTATTTTTATGTATATATAAAAAAAAAAATATTTTCTTGTTATTTATTACTAACATAAGGATTGGCATAATACAAATTGTTATATTTTTTTTATAGCACATTTCAAACTGGCACAGTCACGACACCATAAAATGACAACGTGAAGACTGCTGGCTGCGTGACATACAGGGACAATGTAGGTCACAGACCCTAAGCAAATGCAATTATAATGGAAGTCTACAACATAATATTGTAAAGGGAGGTCTATGTAAGCTAATCCCGGATGGGATAACAGTTTATGGCGGTGAGTGACATTGGGCAATCTATTTGGACGTGTTTGAAGGCAGGCATTGTAAAATATAGAACGGCATCGTCAAGGAATACAATCGTATGTCACATTTCCATTGTTTTCTTCCAAGGAAGGAGAGTTAAATAAACAGTTCGTTTCTAGCAATTTTAATATTGCTTGAAATAGCACTGAAACATTTGCTGCATGGGTAATAATGTGCTTGCGATTGTGTCCACATGAAGCAAAACAATAAAGGATAACAAATACTAAATCGAAATGTTCACACATACGGCTTGGTTCCCCGGCGGGGACTTGTTTACGGTTTTTACACAAAGGCAGTTTAATACATCGTGTATCCTTAGATAGATCTCATTACATTGCGCCTGTATTGCCGCAGGACAGTGATACTATCATCTCCGCAGGGAAGAAAGAGATTTATATCATTGTAGCTGCTGCACACAAAGAACAGTTAAAAGAAAAAAACAACAAGAATCTTTCTCATGACATACGGAATTACGACACCCATATACGTTTGATTTTTCCGTCTCCTCGGGGAGTATAATGCCGGTAACTTACACGCGTCTATGAGCGATTTATGAGAAGAAAAATACGTGAAGAAAAACAAAATTATCAACGTATTATCCAACACAGATAAACTATTTGATCATTGTGGCACTGCAGAGAGACAGATAGGCTCCTTCTGTTGTTTCTTGGCAAGTGCAAGAAAGTCAAGGGGCAACTAATTTATATATCTTTCGAATCACAACATTGCGTTATCTTTTCCTTCTTTTCTTTGCCTCTACCTGTGTCATATAAGCTTTTCATTGCTTGAATGTCTCTGTCTCTCTGTCTCTCTCTCTCTCTCTCTGTCTCTCTGTCTCTCTCTCTCTCTCTCTCTCTCTCTCTCTCTCTCTCTCTCTCTCTCTCTGCCCCTGTCTCTCTCTCAGGAGAAGCTAATTTTTAATTTTCAAAGTGTCAGCTCTATAATAATTTATACCGTCTCGAGTTTCTTGATTCCTCGGAAAGCCGAGAAGTGCCTGCCACAAAGATAAGCGATAGGAGATGTCATAAAGATAAGCGACAAGAGATGTCACAGAGATAAGCGACAGGAACTGTCAAAAAGATAAGCGACAGCAGCCAATGATAAGGCTTCAGGACCATCCTAGGATGAGAGTGCAAAGTCTGCATATAATAAAAATCGTTTTTAAGTTGTTGTTGCGTATGTGTGTGTGGAAAAGGGGTGAGAAGGGGGAATGGTGCTTAGTAACACTTCAGACTTTCACATCAACATCTGATGCAAAAGACAGATAAAAAGAAGAAAAGCCATTTCCTCGCGCCGTCACCATATTCTACTCTTCTTTTTTTTTTTTCGGTACACGGCGCACGTTAATGAATGGTATGTACATTGCCCATGACTCGAGTAACTTCATAATACTCATGGATTAACGAAACCGCAGTGAAATCAAGCAGCAGCAACAACAACAAAAACAACAACAACAACAACAACAAAATCAGTAGTAACAATGGACTCTATGCATTACATATGTATAAATTGCACATGGAAGTATATTCTTTACCACAAAGTTGCCATATTGCGGCATTTTATGTAAATATAATTATGAATTCATCAATATATCCTGACAGTGTTAATTAATCAAAAATACATTATTTGGTGGCAAAAAAATGTATATATAAAGACTCTCTCAACATTGACTTGTGAATGTTATTTACATAAAGATATGACACAATATGAGGTTTTTCATTAGGACACTTACTGCAGTGCTAACAACATAGACTGAAATCACTCAACAAATGGTGAGTGACATCGCGCGGCCGCTCTGTCAAACCCAATCTCGTCCATATTCAAAATCTGTGTGTCGACACCCTTGGAGGTAGGCGGAATTGGCATAATCCCATTGCAACGGTCTTTCACTATTGCACACAATTCTTACGTGACGATTTATAACTAATGGGAAACTCAATGGGGTTTTTCCCATCAAAACCACAAAACCAGTTCTGTTATTTTGTATTCTCTTGCATTTCGCTTTCTCCCTCTTCTCTCGTTGGCCATGCCTATCTCCAAAGTGCATAATTCATTCTGACACCAACCCCTCAACCCCCTCACCCACCATGTCTGCTGCAAGCCCTGACATCATCCCAGATTTGAAAAACAACAACAAAAAAATTCTATCAACGATTCAAATCATGTGTGTGTGTGCAAGAAAGAGGGGGGGGGGGGTTGGGGGGGACAACAACATCAAGATAATGGCCAGAAAAAAAAAAAAAAAGGGAGAACCCCAGTCTTTTGGCTTCCTCGTTCGTGCATCGTTAATCTGCAGCAGGAAGTTTCCTGAGATCTGTTTAGATAGACAGATTTTCCTCACCATTAGTGTCTCATACAATGTCTTCCTTGTGTGTTTGTGTATATTTTTTTTTCATTCATGGCATACTTCAATGGAGACTGCAGAAGTATAAAACAAAAAATCACAGAACAAAGTGCTCTGAACTTTTTTCTTATAGAAAGAACTAGCCAACACCCGCAAAGTCTTTGACTCTACTCATTGATCAGCTGGTTCTCCAGTAAATGCCATCGCGCTTACATCCCCACGACATCAGCAATTTGAACGAAGAAAAAGTGAAAATTGCGGCATCGTGCGCACGGAATATTTTGTTTAGTGAATCCATATGATTCACTACGTGAATAATGGGATCTGTCTCGTTTATTAGAATGCAAGATAATGACAATATTAAAATGAAGCCTCCACGATTTCTATTATTCGATGAATTCCATTTACGCGACGGTATGGTAAAATTGACAATAATTTAGAAATGTATAAAATTTGAAAGTTGTACAGTTTTCTGCTTTCCGAGGAATGGGGAAAACCGTGCCAAAATGTCGCAAAATTTCGCGTTTATCAGTAGATACTACTGCCATGCCTAGGCGACAGGTGCTGTGTTACATACACACATACAGACATACAGAGTTCAGGACGTAATAGCTTTGGCTAGGTATTACAATGTCGAGCGATGATAATCAGCTGGGAAAAAAAATTGCTTTTCTCACACTGCTCAATATTCCGATTGTACTTTCCGGGTATTTCACATACATGTCTGTCTCACTAGTGCGAGTGTGTCAAAGCCAGGGGCGAAGCGTGGTCCTCTGCAGAGGGTAATCAGAATTTAAGCTAGTAAGATCCTCATAATAGGACGTATCGCTACATCATATGTACATAATTATAAATGCAGCGACTAAAACAATGAAACGGTTGCTAGGCACTGCAAAAATCTGAAGGGCGGACTATTCTTGTCAACAGGACAGGAATTCAGCAATTTACAAGCCAAACTAATCTCAAAAACTATTCATTCATACTAACAGACTTATAAACGCATATTTTTCACCCATTTTTTAAAATATAATTTGAACAGCACGTTTTCATTGTCATATTCATAGCCAGAGATTTTGTTATTCTACCATCTCATAAAGTTTCTCGGAAAGGACCCATTAACATTAAATGGTAGAAAGTGCTTAAATGGCATCTCTGTGACACAACAACGTGTAGCGATTTCACAGAAGTGGCTATCTGCCGTTGCGGTTTAGGTTCGAGCGACCTATCAAGTGAATTGATGTTCTTAATACGTTCGACTGATTTTGATCACAGCTATATCTAGATCTAGACTATAATAATTATTCTTCTTTGATAGCTCTTGCTGTGCGTAGAGTAAATTATTCTTAGATTACCTCAAACAAAAAAAAACAAAAAGATCCACACAAACTCTTTCACTCTACTCTTTACCTTTCAATTGGGATGAAAACGACTGCATAGTGAAAAACCTGCATAAGTACGTAAAATCAGGTCAAACCTTGATTATAAACCTATTTTTTTCCCCCACTATTTTGCTGTCTGCAGCGCCGCTTTGAAGAAAACAGGCTATGCTCAAGCTCGCTTCTGGGTGTAGTCAAGTCTTCTTCGTCTTTGTTAATCACTGATTTTGGACCAGTTCATATGGTGTAAGTCCCTACAAATTAAAGTACAAAGATGCTTTTCATTCGGTGAGGGGTGTTAGACTATAACAACAAACCCAAAATAGCAAGGTAGAATAGAATGCTGAACTGACTAAATGGACTTGGAGTTGGGATCGATCTGTAAAGCATAGTAATTCTAGAATTAATATTCGAAGGGTAATCACTGATTATTTGATTATGAGGAAGCCTCGCCCCTAGTCAAAGCTATCTTGGGTCCACTGGCGGAATGACAGAGAGAGAGTGAGAGAGAGAGAGAGAGAGAGAGAGGGAGAGAGAGAGAGAGAGAGAGATCTGGCTCGCTGAGTCAGAATAGAGGCAAAATGGCCATTGACTCAGTGCTCCATCAGCCTACAGAATGAAATGTGCTCTGACTTTCAGCTTGGCTTAAAATTTTCTAGGCCTAATAGTTTCTTTTGGCCATTTCAGAAGGGACATTACAGAACAAGGTGAAGCGCAAACGCGAAATGAGTTCTTGTGCCTCTTGTAAAAGTATGTTTTTGGCCTCTGCGATCTTTCCCATGACACAACGGTATTATGTACTATGTACATCACACTGACATGTGAACCTAATAATAAAAACGGTGTGACTGTTTTAATTTATGTCATTGATTTTTCCGCGAATCTTAATCAAAATTGTACATCGATTTATATAATATTGTGTGAACTAAACTCTCATTTGTTTGACGGTCGCCATCAGATTGTTCCCGCTGATTGTGCAATACAAAATGAACTGGCAGATTGGCAATTTAGATTTTCTATGTAATTTCAAGCCACGGTTTTCTGTACAGGTGATTGCCTTCATGAAATACGTCATCAGGTTACATAGCGTCGAGAAATCTCCCTGCAATTTTCTATGTGTGAAAGTTTGATAAAGTCAGATCAACTTGACATGACTCGAGATAATTAACAAAAACTAACAAAAAAAAGTTGTCGAAGTTCCTCTGCCTGTCTGTCTCTCTCACATTAGAACTTGTGGTTCATCTACCAGCTTAAACACTCCAACGCCCCAAGGCTGCGAAAATTTACCATCACGTTTCCATTTAATCAATCGTGTCACCGTAATGCTTTGTTTTAAAGTTACATGTATATTTCGCACATGTCCTGCTTTTGTGTATTAATGTGTCACATGTAAATAATTTTTAAAAAGCATGAGTATCAATCCATCTAATCGAAACCCATTAAAATTTGCCATCAAATATCAGGCTTGATAAGTCCGTGTTTGGGTAGATTTTGCAAACAGTGATAGTTTTATTTTCAGATGGATGACACTGATTTACGCAAGTAGGTCGCAAAGCGAGACCATTAGCTGAAGCAGGAATGTATTTCTGACAGAGAGTTGACAGAGGTTGCACTCGAAACCGAAGCGACTGAGTGATCCTTTTGAATACAACATTAAGCGCCCTTTTCTTTTTTACTATAGTCCGTTCACCGAGGCCTGGTCACGGAAAACTGCTCAAAGCGTTGCAACCGTCTATATTTGAATGTAATTTGGCATGAAGTCTTAAGATTTGTGATGACCCTAAACCAGATTTTTTGCCTCCGAATTATTCAAGTAGTTTTCGAGTTTGTTTATTTGCGGTATATAAATAAAGAGAGCACCGACAAGGGTAAACATTTAGGTGGTTTACTGTCAAAATTTAACACATGGTTTTGAGTCCCACTAAAATGTGGTACAGCACGGGATTAAAGTGAGTTTAAAAACAAACTCTCGTGATTGTTCACTGGTAGGCCAACACAGAGTCAGAGGCGTTGTCAGAGATCTTTCAATTTCAGAATTCTTTCATCGTGGATTTAAACATCAAAATCAATACGATGCGGAACATTAGAGAACAAGACCTTCAAATTGTCAGACATCCAAAATCTAACTCATGCAGCATTGAAAACAGTCGCTGCAGAATTTTTCTCCAAGTGAGAGGACCATGTATCGCGGCTGGAGGAAGAATACTGGCCAAACAAGAGGCTTCATTTTATTCAGCCGAATATCGTCATTAATCCAATAGAGACATCCGACTCAGAAAGCGACTGAGATGATAAAACAAAAAAACAACAACAAACAAACACCTTTTTAGGGCTAACCTTTCTAATGGGCCTAAGGTTGTCCCAAGTCCGCAGCCTGATCATTGTACCCACAAGGCCATGCTCTTGCAAATGACAGGGACTCAGAGGGGAAAGGGTGGTCATATCTAGCTCTCGATATTATATTTCTCACAACTTAATACAGATTGGAAAGCCTAGCTACTTTACAAACTTTATCTTAATAATAATAATGTATAGCATTTATATAGCGCATATCCATTTAAAATGCTCTATGCGCTTTACAGAAACATGTCAACCACAGAGTGGTTTTCATAGAATGTTACCGTTTAGCATAACTAGAAGGCTGTTTTCAATTGATAAGTAATGAATCTGTAGTAGCTTTATCTTACAGGAAAGGAACAATAAATGCATTTACGTGTAAAGCAAACCTCAAGTCCGTACCGTGATGCTATGCCACTGCAGTTCACCACAGATTGTTACTATATTTAGGAATTTAGATCAACTACAGGGAAACGAGAAGTGATAGATCATGTTGGAACACACGTATACTGTAAACGGCTATAAGTTTGGGGCCTATTCAATTGAAAACAAAGAAAAGATCAAAGAAATTCGCCGCTTTGAAAGAACGGTGCTGTCCAGAGACTTCAAATTCAAGATTTGTAGGGTCATGATAAATGTAAGTCTGCATGCAAAAATTCAAGACGCTGTATTTCGTAACAGCTGAGAAAATCCAACTGACCGTGATCATGCCTCGGTGAACGGACTATACCACCAGCTGATCAGTACTCAATTCTATGGAGGTTCGAACTGCACCCATTTTGCGTTCTCCGTTACGGAAAGGAGGAAAGGGTGGGCGAAGATAGTTTATCCCAGGCAAAACCAGTGTAACAGGCCAGAATATACCCAGGGGTAAGGTATATTCTGTGCTAGGCCAGTTTATACCCCGGGTATCTTTTTGGGCTAGGCCAGACTGTATCCCCCCAGTCCAGATTATATCCCCTACTGAATTGAAATTAATAGATTAAAATTTATCCATATCATCCCCCCACCAGCAACAACAAAATTTATTATTCATTATTAAATGATATATTATTATTAATAAATATTCAAATATTATTTGAGTTGTGAGTTGTGAACTGTTGTGAGTTGTGAACTGCGCCTAACAGGCTGCGTTACAATTTGCTCTGAGATAGAGAGAGGTAGAGAGAGAGAGAGAGTGAGAGAGACAGGGAGAGAGAAAGAAGCAGTGTAGTGTGCTGAGCGCTTCGCCGGCGCTTCATTCTGCTCTGTGGTTGACATGTTGCTCCTGTAAAGCGCATAGAGCATTTTCAATGGATATATGCGCTATATAAATGCCATCCATTAATATTATTATTATCTATCTCTCCCTATTGTCATTTTTCTTCATCTTTCTTTCTTTTTTTTTTTAATCTATACACCCTGCCCCCCCCCCTCCCCCACCCCCTCCCTGATCTCTCTCATGCTGCACCGATATGGCGCACGGCTCCAAGTGTGTCACTGCTCGTATAACATCTTCATTTCCACGACTGTTTCCTTTTCTGCGTTTACACTACTCCTTTCTAAATTTTTCTTTCTTTCTCGATCTCTCGAATTTTCTTTCTCACTCAGCTGTAAGTTTCGACGCCTTTCTGTGTGTTACTTCATTTTTTCCAAATGTCCGACAGATATTACAAATGACAAAACTGGTGAGCTTTGACTGACATCCAGGAAACGCGAGCTTATAAATTACTCCATATTTCAGGACTGTTCATTGCCACTTCACTACATGTGTGCCTGTTATCAAGTTACCGAGTTGTGATGATTGTAATGATGCGTAAGATATGTGTACCATGTATGTCCCTTAAACGCTCTGTGAAAGAGAATTTCCCACATGGCACAATAAAGTGATTCTTATCTTATCTCATAAAAACGAGGAAAACACAAAGAAAAATGTGGTGTCGATGGATTCTTGGTTTTCCATCTCTTTCAAGCACAATCAAACAAAAATCAGAAACGACGCTTTTGTCACGGCTACTGCCGACGAATCGGTACTTAAACAACTCAGGAAATATTAATCAGGGAGGACTTCGGCCTGAGAGGTATTCAAGCCTGGGGCCTGTCGCATCCGAGTGAAACGCTCTACTCACTGCATTAGGTCACTGCGCCGGTAACCAGTAAAGTTAATGGACAGGTGCATCTACTTTCATTCACTAATTATAACTCCCACACAGCATCCGCACTGGCACCAGGACACTAAATGTATTTACTCAAAATATTATAATTTCTTTTCTGATCTGACAGGGAGTGGGTGTCACATTTACCACCAAAACTATTATATACAATAAAACATATTCAGCAGCAGTAGTGATTAATGTGTTGAAAGGTTATTGATGGTCTGCCACAGGATAACACCAGAACAACAGTAACTGTCACATCGTCGTGATTGAAAATACTACTATAGTTATTTGTTTCATTAAACCATAATTGAATAGAGAGGGAACTTCACTTAACTATTAGCCACAGACCAGTAATGTAAAATAAATAGTGACTCATAGTCATACCAACTCGCAAGAAGCAATATTTGTTTAAAATTTACAATCAGTTCTCCCGTGCGTTTGTCTCTAGACGGTCTTGGCTTAAATTAGTAGAGCATAGTAATTTGTAGAAAAACAGTACACGGAATATTCTACTAAATGCTTTGATTCTGTGGGGAAAAGTATGTCAATTTAAAAAAACAAAACAACAGAGGCTGTGCAAGAAATGTGAATTAATTTATGCTATCAACGAGGCGATCGTGATGTAATTATAACTCTTTGATGATCACGTTCTCAGGAATGCAGGCCAGAGCTCTTACAATTTGTCTCAAGATCCACGTGCCAGCAGTAGAGCTGGATCTAATTTGGGTCAATATAGTTGGCCAAACTCTGTTTAATAAAGCAACAGATCGCAGAGCATACTTTGTATTACAGTACATTATCGTGTTCTTTTAGTTTTCCTTCGTATTGTCTCTACATTGACAGGTCTGTTAACTTCAACATTAACTGCGCGTTAGCTGTGCCAGCTTTTTGTCGATTTTCTAAGCCAATTTCGAAGGGGGAAAACAAGCCAAACAACAACATCCTCATTTACAAAGGACAACAATCCATACAATAACAGCAAAAAAAAAACAAACTATTTCGGCATGTGATTTCAAATCACATTCATTTAATTATAGCACGCTGCAGTTTCTGATGTGTCAACTGTATTTGCTCAAACTTGAAGGGTTTCTCTTTATGAGTTGATGTTGCGTTTTAGCCATGGCATGGAGATGTAGACCGATGACCTTTAGAGTTGCCTTTTTTGGCTTTGGATGCATCCGCTCTATATTTAGAATTAGGTTGCCAGTGCTTCCAACCCCACTTCGATATACGGTGGATTAACCCAGATCTAAGGAAAAGGAAACGGCTTTGAAGAACGTCAATGATAGTTGGTCAGTTCAGCTCTCCTATACAACAGAGTAAAGACCGTTTTAAGTTAGAGGTCAGCAATGAACTTTCATAATGAGTTACGTCACCGTCTACCTTGAGTCTTTAAGAGTTGTACACTACATAGTTATGGCCCTGCGTAATTTTTGGAGGTACGAATAGGAAAGGACTGAATAAAAATGAAATAGTACCCCCAATTTACGAACCGTATCCCAAACGTTATGCCGGGCTGCAAACTGTCTCTTAACTCAATACAGAAGATTTTCCTCATAATCGTATCAAAAAGAGTACAGGATCTCAGCTCTCAGAAGACATAGGCAGGGGCGGGAATGAAGATTATTTTGTGTCCTTAAACATGGAACACCATTGACTGTATCGGATTGTATTATATCAAAATGATTACTCATCTGACAAAAGTAGACTGCGATATGTTATTCTCCCGCAGTAGCTCAATGATGTGTAATCTCATTTGCTCATAAAACCCCCGTATTATTCAAAATCAGAATAACTTCTACTCTTCATTGGTCTTCCAGCTAAATCGACTTGGCTTTGAAGTATGCTTTGCCAGCTCTGTCACTGACAAATAGGGGGTTAAGCATGCGCCATAATGTTCTACATGACACAGGAGCACCGCACCGTGGCCAGAATTGACAGCTCTGTCTGCTGCCTGTCTGTATTCTCACATAAGGCAAGACGGCTGGTCTCCCGGGAAGACAAGAATAGAAAGGTGGAATGAATGAACATGAAAAAATACCATAAGAAAATAAGGGGGATCCCGTACGTTACGGTAAACAATCCGCTCAGACAAGTTTCTCACACCCTGGTTTTCATAAACAACAACGATCTGACCAGATTAAGCTAAACTTCTGGCCTGGACGTAAAATTTAAAAAAGCTCTCCGTTATTTTTGTTCGCTTGCCAGATATTAGCCATCGTGGGTTATCTCTTTCTCCAAAAAACATCTGGCTTTTAAAAGTAAAACGGTGTAAGAAAGATGTCTGTGAATTTATCCAGCGTCTGTTTTTAGGGAAGGGCAGCATAAACTAGGCGCATAAACTACAGGATTAAGCTTGGCTTTTCTAATGGGTAATCGTGGCATTTCTGCTCAAGTTGTCCAACATTTTCATAGCATAAAGTTTATTTATGGGGACACTGAAGAAACACAGGATTGACCACCAAGGGTTATGCGGTTCAGTACAAAGCTGTGCTTAGTGTCCAAAAGGGCAACAGTGGTCAGACAGTGCTTAATATCCTAACATTATACCTGCTATTTGTTGCTGAAATGTTATCCAAGCTGTGACAACATATGCCAAAGTGCAAAGAAAATGACGGCCATGTATCCCAGCCGCAGCTAAAACACGATTTTTACAAGAAGTGCCCATGTCCCATAAATCATTCTCAGCCAAAGTGAGATCGGGATGAATAATGACCTTCGTTGGTTGATATATGGCACAGTTTCCATCTACCTACCCCAGTTTTGTCCTCGTGGCAGTGTAACTCCTGCCACAAATCGACTTCCCGAATATTTACCTGACAATAAATATTTAGAGATGGAATCTCGCTGTTTGGAGATTTCTGCCCAAACAAACCGATAGCTCCTTCTTTTTCATTGATAATTTCTAAAATTAACCCGCTCTAACGCGGGATCTCGGCCATATGAAGTTAAATTTAGCCAGCTGATAACATATATGTTCTAACACTGTCCGTGTCTCCGATAGCTTGGGGCGCTGAAACCTGCCCAGAACTACCAGAAAAAAAATATGCACACGTTGCGGTTGTGGACCAAACATTAGCAAAGGAAAAGCATTAACTCATCGCTGATTGCCCGCGGAGCTGGTACAATTATCTGGACGAGTCAGCCGGCATGTAGAAGACAAGACCTTGCTAACACAACCCTTGCATTCATGGGCGCGCTTAAGTCGACAACTGCACTTAGTCACTAAAGGCCAATTATTACAATGTTTTTATAGCTACAGAGTAGCCTTGCCATTAAAATGCACAAACAATCAACAACAACAAAGTAAAAAATCGCTATCAATATACCCCTAACACAAGTTAAGGTGGATGTCTCTTTGTTGATGGTACAAGAACAAGCACTGGAAAGCCATACAGACAACTATCATGAAGAAAGATCACTAGTCAACCACAGAAGTAACCTGTGGACTAGTGGGCCGACAGCTCTCCGCCTTAGTTCTTGATTGTTCCATCTCCATTTTCTGAAAAACTGGGGAACTTTTAGTACGTGGAAGAGGTATAACAAGTGTACACTTTGACACACTTATGAAGCTGTTTCACGGTTCCGATTATCCTTATCATAATGCCAAATCCGAAAACGTTTAACGTCTTATTTCTCGGTGTGCAAAAAGTGGAACTGGAACAAACAAAAACCAATGTCGTCAGCTGCCTTCGGGGAGGGGGGGGGGGGGGCGGGTGACACAGGACCAAAAGAAAAAAAAAAAGATCAAAACAAAGAAGAGATGAATATTCAAATTTAACTTTGCTTTTGGATAACCCAAATAAATATTTATATCATCCACACTGCAAAGTTTCCCCTAATCAAGGACAAGTCTGAACAAATTTCCTATACTGAGACGATGTCTGTGTTGTTTCAGTGTTCGTGTCCACCGGCCAACAAATCACATGCTCCGAAATGCCAAACTTACACCACAACTAGCCCATGTTCTTTTCCTGTCACACCTGTTGATTGATGACCATCCGAGGGTCCTTGGGATCTCTCGTGGATTTCCTGTCCTATTCTTAGACTGGACCTCGGTTTATTATTAACCCAATGACGGCATCACACGGAAAGAGAAGATGTAGGCATCGTACGAGTACAATTTTTTTCTCATATACTTGGCGTACCAATGACGCCAGATTCCGTAAATATGTCTATATAATATGCAGATGACGCAATTGGTGAGATGTTTGGCCTGTCACTAGCGTGACGTTAAAGTGAAAGTGTTTCCACCTATGTACGCTGAGGATAAACTAACGGCATATGCAGTGACCTTCTGTCTGTATGAAACACAGCTATCTTAATATAATGTACTTTGGATTAACATAATAAATCTTAACTGTATTGAGTCAAACAACGCTGATAGTTGGTATTACTGGTCACAAACACTTATTTATGTAGAATGGCCAGATATTATGGGCTGTGTTTCTCACTCCAACATCATGAATTCTCAAATTCGTGTCAGTGGTTATTTGGTGATAGTGCTCTTTCTCTCTGATCCTGGCTCAATGAGCTCTCTATTTGTACAAAATATTTAGCTGTAATCATGTATGGAATGGTAAACATGCACTTCCTTGATATTTCGTTCAACTTCCCTCTCATCCAAAACCATAGAGAATGCAGAGGGATTGGCTGGTATGATTATCATCTTCCTCGTGTAGAGTTCGACATTTTATTTGAAAACTCCTCAGCTGTCGATCTGTTGAATGATTTTCCTACATTTTCCCACGCAAGACATTCCAATCTTTGTTTTTCACATTCCTCCGTAAAGATGAGCAAAGAAAGATACATTTTCAGAGACAATTGCATCCTACATCGTCTCTTATGACTTTTTGAAAACTACTGATAACATGAATCCAGCACACGCACATTTACTTTCCCTGACACCATGCCGCCTGGCTAGAAGAAGGATATTAATTTCTGCATAAACCCAAGAGAAGGCCGATTTCTCGCCATGAGGGAAGGTTCGAAAAGACACCAAATTAGGACAGTTCCTGTTAAGACTTATGAGTCGGACAGGTCACTGAGAGAAGGAATTAGTTGCAAATCCTCTCGGCCAATACTCATTTACTGCATACAAAGACAGAGTGCTGGTAGTAAATTGGATGACGGGTCAGAGAGACAATGTGTGGTGCTGTGCACAAGGCTGTCAGTTGCTCCATGTTGTAAATATGGAAAATCTGGCCAAAAAACAACAACATTTTTACTAAATCTCTGTAGGTCTAGAACAGTCTAATCTCATGACATGTTGACCTGGGACTCCACTGTCTTTCACTTTACAAGACGCAAAGAACAGACGGCCAGTAACTAGTATCAACAATAAATAAATGTACGTATTCCTAGATTCTACAATAAAAATATCGGGTTCTCAGGCTACGACGGTCATGTCACAGAAGCGGACCTAAGAAGTTTACCAGAGTTCAGCCCTCACTGATATAACAACATTATTACAAAAGTGCACATAATTCGGTAAAAAGCGTCACTTAAATGTCCATGAAACTGTCACATTAATTTGCATTTAGTTCATGAAATAGATGCTAATCCATTCCCAGCAAAATTTCAACACATTTCTACATAAAGGTCAACAATGACGCTGTTTTGGGTAGTTTATACAAGAGCAACAACAAGGCCATTACCAATTATCATTCATTTACATTAGCAGCAACTGCAGCCAATTAATCAATTCTGTTTGTGCATAGTAACTCCTTTCGGAAGCATCCGTTCTGGGATACGTAAACACTTGACTGTATTGTGGCCAAGATAACCGTAATGAAGCATTTCGAACGTCGGGGCACGCGTTTCTTAGCAACACAGATTTACATCAACGTAAACACTGCAAGATAAACCAGAGTATCCAACAACACTGAAAAGCTGGGCTTTTATGGGGGTGGGGGGGGGGGAGTGTATGTTCAAGGCAAGTGTTTGTCAATGTATATGTCCATTCAGCTCTCTTTTATATTCACTGAGGGTATCAGTTCCTGTCATCGGGCTCCTGTCATTTACATGGCGATCATATCATATCAATAATACGACTAGTGTTAACTTCTCAACCGAATGCTCACAAACGCTCAGTTGTCTAGTGTCTACACAGAAAAGATGAATGAACGGGATTTTAACCTCAGATAAAAACAAAACAAAACCAAACACAATAATACTTCTTTGTTAGCTCATTGGAGCAGAGTGTTGTGTCTTCTTATTCCAGGCGTACCGACTCACTTTTACTGAGGACCATTTTAGCAATTCCTGCCCAATATCTTTTCTTTATCTTTCAACATCGTCATTCACCTCAGTTATTTGCCATTTCAGTAAAGCAATAATGAGAGGACATAATACCACTCGAAAAATTGCCTGTACATTACCAGAATGTCCGCCACAACCTCATGTTCTGTCTGTGCCGTCTTACCACCCAAATGGAATGCATCTTCTTTGCTTTATGAAGATGGATTCCCGGCAGCAAGATCTATGATGGACACTGCAGATGTCCAAATCCGAATTTTATTTACGATTACAGGTAGGAGGAGACAGGACAGCATGCTGACAATGACATGAATCATAAAACTTGTGACAACATCTTGGCATTGACTGACAGCTGAACAAATCATAATTCACGGAGATCAGGCAGTCCTCAAGACCATCAGTGTTCAAATAGTCAGGTGTTTGTTGTTTTTTTTAATGTCTGAATGCATTCTTTTGTGTTTTCTGACTTCAGTGCAAAACAGTTGCTTAAATCAATGTCAAAATATGGGTACCATATTCAGTGTATTTTAGATTACTGATCTGACAAAAGTAGACTCCGAATGTCAATGATTAAAATATACCCTAGTAGCACGTCCTTTAACGTATGTATGTTTAAAACTGGCGCATCAATATTGGTTTATTAGTATTGACATATTTTGACAAAATAATATTTGGCGCAGTTTCTAACTATCTAATGATGTAACTGAAGGACATTCTCATGACGCGATTATTTGAAGTCATTTGATGTAAAATTTGACTCGAGTTATTTAACTGCCAGTGGTGTGGAAATGTTTTCTGATAAGTGTGGGACCCGTCTTAAAATTCATACATGTGCCAATACTATCTTTGCGAATATAAAGTATTATTGAACCACGCATTATTGAACCATGCTTTTTTAAATGATTTTGTCAATGAAGATTCTATTATTGTCAGTGAACAAGACCTCGTAAAACAGTTCACAACAATGAATGTCAGCAAAAGTTGTGGGCCTGATGGTATAAAGTGTAAGACTCTAAAAATGTGTTCACAACAACTAGCAAAAGCCTTTACGCCTATTTTTAACTTATCACTAAGCAGCCATGTAATTCCCCTGTGCTGGAAAACATCTAAGATAATACCTGTACAGAAAAAGAACAAAGTAGTAGAAATGAATGATTTAAGGCCGATTGCACTAACGTCTGTTGCAATGAAATGCTTGGAGAGAATTGTTCTGACACGATTATTGCCCCTTTTAGAATGTCACCAAGATCCGATGCAATTTGCTTACCGAGAGAAACGGGGTGTGGAAGATGCCATCTTATACTTTCTTGACAACGTCTACAAACATCTCGACATTCCAAAAAACTATGCGCGAATCCTTTTCGTAGACTTTTCCAGCGCCTTCAATACCATTCAACCACATCTCCTTGTTTCAAAACTGTTGGAAATGAATGTCAACAAACATATTGTATCGTGGGTACTAGATTTCCTTACTAATCGACCCCAGTATGTAAGTTTAAATGTTGGACAGAGTATTTTTACGTCACCAACTCTCTATACGAACACAGGAGCGCCACAAGGCTGCGTTTTATCTCCTGTCCTCTTCACCATTTATACCAGTCAATGTAGAAGTGAGTCTGACAATGTTCATATAATCAAATTTGCAGATGACACTACCATCCAAGGTCTTATCAAGAACTCAGTCGATGAAGATGCCTATATTACAGAAATAGCCAGATTTGTACAGTGGTGCCATGATCATTTTCTTGTTTTGAATGTGAAGAAAACAAAAGAGATTGTAATTGATTTGAGGACAAATACGGCACATTTACCACCATTAAGCATTGATAATGAAGAGGTTGAGCGAGTTGAATGTTACAAATATTTGGGTATATATATCCACCACAATCTAGACTGGCATACACATATTTCAAATGTCCATTCAAGAGCCAGCCAGAGAATGTACTTTTTACGAAAATTAAGATCTTTTAATGTTGATAAAACACTGCTTTCCCTGTTCTACAAAGCTGCCATCGAAAGTATAATAACTTATTGTATTACAGCATGGGGAGGCAATGCAAGAGAAAGTGACAAGCATAAACTTAACAACACAATCATCAAGAAAGTATGCAACATGACAGACACGGCATTTTTCAGTTTTAATCATCTATACTCAAATGCTTGTGTGAAGAAATTCATGTCCATCTTAAATGACAGCCACCATCCCCTGTTTCATCAGGTTTCTAGATCATCCAAGAGCAACAGAATAATACACATGAAAGCAAACAGGGAAAGATACAGAAGATCATTCTTGCCTTCAGCAATTCGCCTCAGCAAGTCATCTTATAGATAGATGTGTGCCACATTTCATTAAGGTTCTTTCCATGTCACGCCATGTGTGTCTGTTATTGACTTATTGAGTTTGTTTATTTATAATGATACGTGAGATGTATGTACCACATGTGTGCTGTTAAACACTCTGTGAAAACAAATTTCCCATATGGGATAATAAAGTGATTCTTATCTTATCTCTTATCTTATAATGTAATGTGGCATCTACACCCGAAATCCAACTATGTGTACTGGATTGTTATGCTACACACAAGTGATCTAATCTATTTGGTCCGTCTACAGATTACATACCAGTGTGAGAAAGCTTCAGGTTTAATCCAAAGTGGCCATCATGGTATCCTTCGTGGTGAAAGCAAGAAGGGACATTTACTTGAAAGCAAAGGCTAATCAAAATCTAGAAACTACATGACACTAAAACCATAGCAAAGAAAATAAAGGAACAAGGCAGGGTCCTCTTGTATGATAAAAATGGTCATACCAAACGGGAAATACTGAAATAACATTAGAATCAAATCTACACAAAAACAAGCCATAGCAAAAGTAAATAGTAATCAGGCTGTGGCAGGCACAATGCCCATAGACAACACGTGCAAACAATATGATAAAATTTATTACTTTTTTTTTTTTTTGGTCAAAGTGGAATGGACCAAGACAGAATTGTATATTTTTACCTTTCCGTTGTCAGCGCCCGTCTGTAAGTCGTGATGCAGGGATTTGAGTGTGTCCTGGAGCCTGAGGGAAAATTTACGATGGTTAGCATATCAGCCGGGGGTTTAGTTGATTGTGTAACTGTCAAAATACTGTGATTTATTATTTTCAATACATTCTCTCAAAGATTAGTAAAACACCTAAATGGTTCATCGATTCTGTTGATAAGGTTCACCATCGTGCGGCAAATCCCAAAAGCAAATTTCAAATTGATCTACAGTCATAAACAGATCTGTTCACAGATAGTTTTTCACGATATATTTTGGACTGATAAAATGACTGGAAATGGACATTCCAATAATATCCTTAAACATCACATGGACAATTATTTTTGGTAGAATATTTGTAAAGGTGAGTGTCTGTGCACTTTGTGGCGACCACAAACACATGTCTCTGGTAAGGGCCCGCTGATTTCGAATTTCAATGAGGAAGCATGTAGAAAGCAGCAAAGTAGTTTTAAAAAAGGAAAGATGTTCTCCAAAAACCTATTTTGTACATCTAATAATAACACATAAAATATGGTGAAAAAAATTCGAATACTTTCTTTCTTTTATATAACAGTCATTCATGAGCTGGTGTCTAAATATGAATTGAAGATTTCAGTATAAAGCAACAGTAGGTCTGTGATATTACCTTTTGTATCGTTCCTCTATCTTTGCTTTTTCTTTCTGCGCATCCTGAAATAGCAGAGCACAACAAAACAAGTACAGACAAGAGATCGTTTCTCTATCTGTTTGCTGTATCGGAAATCTGATGTGGCTCTAAATTAAAGGGGGATTAATTCGTCAGAATGCTTCTGCAAGCTTCTTGCCCGTTACCTTAGGGCTCTCCCACGTTACCAACCTCAGATAACACACGACAAGACCTGTCAATCCATAGATATAGTATAATACCTCGCTGGTCCTATCATGAGATATGCAAAGGGGGAAAGGACAAAAGAGGGGAACATGTTGTACTTGATGTATAATATATTTCTGGTTGTATGAATTTTTACATCATCAATAGGAGAAATAAAATTCCCTCAAGGATTTAATAGAATTTTTGGCCAAAAGAATTTAGTGCTTTGTCTGGGGCATGCAGGTGTACAAATGCGCATGTACGAAGTTGAGTGAAAAGGCCAGCATTATAAGAATGTCTGCCACAGACTCACTTCACCGTGTGTAGTATGTATATTTCGTACACGTCTAACTGTCACTCATGCCATACAGCAAGAAATAACAAAAATTTACGTACGGTACAGGAACCTCCGAATGTCCTTATTTCCAGACAAACAGGATGAAAAAAACAACAACAACAACAAAAAGGAAGAAATGGAGCAGTGAAGATTTCACCAAGACATCATTAGCTTACTTATTTATATTCACAATAACTATGACAAAAACAATATTTCTTTCAAAAGTCAAGCCATCCATTAGTTTGCTGATTTAAAAAACACAACTACAAAACACCAATTTTGTGCAATAATCAATCCCTTTTCACATTTAAAAAATAAACTGGTCTAAACAAGTACACGTACGGAATATTTCTCATACTTTGACCTAAAAACCCTCCGTTTTCTCCAACGCCACAGAAAACAGGGTTTGAGCTGGCCAGTTATGTCTTGGGATTTACCCTAAACAAACATTTGATTTAAAACAAATCCAGTCCAATCCAATATTATCACAACTAATGCCAATCCGGGTTTCAATAACCCCGGGACCGATACTCCGTCTCAATTTAACGAGGGGATTACATCTAAGTTTAGATACATGAAGGCGGGGGAGAAATTTATCAAATGTTCCAGGCCTTCATCTGGTGTAATACGACATAAACCTGGGACTGGGCACTGACGTATATCCTGATCTTTGTATCCTCTGAGGCCTGATCAGTATCAGCCTCGCTTGGCGCGCCATTTCCCCTACCTTATATGGAAACCAAATAACAATAGCTACACTAGCTGCGCAGAAATCGTTTTGCAAATGTGTGAAATAATTCCAGTGATAAATTATATCCAAATTGCATTACGCAGTAAAGGAAGAATTCTCTGAGGAAGAGGAGGTGGTTCCCGAGGGCCCATCTGCGAGCGTCAATTCTTGTAAAAGTGTGTTTTCCCTGTGTGCGGATACGGAAACGGAAGCGAAAAAAATCCACCAAGTTGTAAAAAGCAAGTGTGTTTCCCATGTGCAAGGAACCGTTTCAGTGCACATGAAAACATTCTTTCTATTTCACTACCTGAAGGTTTTTTTCTTTTTTTTTTTGACGTTTTGCATTGCCGTTTCCGTCCACATGAAAACACAGCTTAATACAATAAACTACTGCTTTTCGCGTTGTGGGCATCCCAGGCAATAAGGCTTTGTGCTAACTGGCAAATGTCTTTTATATTCACTTCGAATTTCTTTTTTATTTTTTATTTCAGAATTTATTGTGTGGTTTCCTCGTTATTTGGTCAATGGCGTGGTGTTGCCAAATAAAACTCCTCCGCTCCCCTCCCCTTCCCCCTTTTTTAACCACCCACAGTCCCGGGAAGATAGTCGGAATGATCTAGATATTAAGCTGTTCAAACCTATTCATTTATCCGATGTGTGTTTACTCCCACAGTTATTTTCCTCATTCCTGCCAACATAGTGTCGGTATCAAGGCATAATCTACATCAATTCCACAGTCAACCAAACGGTCTATCCGATGCAGCATCATGACAGTGTAGATGTCTGAACACCGGCAAAGACCACCGTCGTTTCTGGGTGGAAAATCATTATTGATGCTACAGTGACGTACAGCGAGATTGGCATATCTTTTCCACAGGAGATAAATCTTTGACTTGATTAAAGAGATGATTGAGGAGAAAGGTCAGAAAAAATACATAAAAGAAATCTTAATCTTGTTGGCCTTCAATGTTTTTTGACAGCTAATCATGACGATAACACCCATCTTACCATTATGTCTTCCATGTCCTCAATGATATTCTGTTTCTCCCGGACAAACATCTTTCTCTGCTCTTCCTCTCGAATTTTCCTCAGCTGGAGCTCATCAGATAAGTCCAGCACTTGCTCCTGGGGGCCAGAAAGGTGTGTGTGGGGGGGGGGGGGCAGAGATGGTAGTGGTGCCGGGGAGGAAGAAAAACAGCACAATATCAGAAGAAGTCATTGGCGGGACAGTCCAGTCCATTGGGGACTCTCACAAGCATTTCAGACATCAAACGGCGGTTCCTGATATTGGGTCTGGCAAAAATTAGGCCTAATTACCCCCCCCCCCCCGCATCGAGGCTATATTGGGGGGTGGATACTGGCCATTCTGTGCTTCCAGCTCATTTGTCCACGTCAAAGACGAGTGGTATTGTTCCAGGCCGCTGTTTCCCAACATTTTTGTCCCACACCCCACTTCAACCCCCCACCCCCAAAAAAACGCGCGTCCCACCATAATCAGACAAAATCTTACTATATACACAAAAATAGTCGGATATCTCTACAGTGAAGCTAAAATACACAACGAAATTACGGTAATCTATGAAAACTCCCTGCTCCCCATTCTGAAATCCCTCGCCCCCGCCCAAATATTGCCAGGCCCCCACCGGTGGGGCGTGCAACCCATCCTGAGAAACACTGCTTGACACCAAAGATGAATGGTTTTGTTCTAGAAGCACCAATACTTTTGTGCGCAGTCAAATGGTTGGAGTAACACTCAGATGAATTGCAACATAGGGTTAATGTGTTCCTAGATATTTTGTACATTGTTATACACCACAGCATGGTAGTTCTGCTCGTTGCAAAGGCTCCTGACATCTCCACGTAGGCAAAACATATAGTAATCAAATTATGCACTGAAGGTTTTCATTGTGTAAACAATAGGTTTCAGGGGAAGAAGCCATGCCATTGTCTATTCATAAGCAAAGTCTCTCTATCTTACACCCCTTCTCTCTCTTTCTTACTTTCTCTCACTCCGCTTCCCGTTTTTTTTTCTGTGCTTTTTTCTAACGTATTTTCTTTCCCACATCTATTCTCGTTCTTCCGCCTCTCTTTCTTTCTGTTTTTCTTCTTTGAAGCCCTTTGAAACCCTCACTTCGCGACAGGCAGTGCTATTGGGCAGGGGGAAAATCATGCTTATTATGTCAAAAATAACACACGATCCGCCTACCGGTGATACATCATGATGTATCGCGAGAGACGATTTAATCATACCACTGAAAAATTGATGGCACCTTTGTTTTTTATTTTATTCTCTCTCTCCTTCTCTCCGGCCCCTAACGAGGCTTATTTACAGCTTGAGAAGAGAGCAATTTGTTTTTGTTCTGGAAGCTTAAGCAGCATAAAAATCACGCCACAGTAAGCTTCCCACACAAAAACAAACAAAACCTCATGTCTCTGTGGACATATTTATAAGCCCACATCTGTTCTTAAAAAGACCAGACATTTAATATTATTAAATTATATAATTATATCTTTAGGCGTTTTTAAACAATAGATGTAGGCGTATATTGTCCCGAGATACAAGAAGTTTTCAGCATTTGTTTTTCTAAATTTCGTTTTTACTGCCCTCAGATCACGAGATGCGGAAAAACCAGATGTCCCAACAGACGGATGATTAAATACGTTGCAATTCTTCGCACATGGCGATTTTTGTTGTTGTTGTTGTCGATTTCGTTGCTGTAGTTCTTATCTTAAAACGATTTCAGACAGCGCATTCTGGGATCAAGTTTCAGCTTATCAAATGATCACAATTCAAGAAAATTCCACACGGGAGTGTCAATGGAATAGCGCTGAGCTACACTGATGACGACTGTAGTCTCTGTCCCAGAAAGAAAAAGAAACGTCAACTCCATTAAGCTGGTGGCGCATTGAGACACGCCAGTTTTGACCCGATTTTAGTGTGAAATGTAAACTATGGAGGTAAGCGTTATCTCGTCCACTGGAGAGATTGAAACAAGTCCGTCTCACTAGTTCGCGGGCGACTGAATCAGCTCGCTAGTATATGAGAGACCTCGCGCACCGATTTAAAACAAATGCAGAACACAGAATTGGCCCAGTGTACCACTGCCCCGGGGTGGACCGTTCACTAATTACGACACCCTCTTACTGTTTTTTTTAAAGAAAGCTAAGATTTTCAGGCATTGGTCATGATTATTGTACTTCTCGATGTTCAGAATAAATCCTATACCTCTTCACTTCTCCTCCCGCGCTAATTCACTTGGTTACATTGTTTTATGACCTCAGGATTATAAGAAATATACAAGTAGGAAGTTGGTAATCAAAACATACTGGGTGATGATCTCATCTAGTTGGCAGTTCGGGGCCCTTAAAGTTGCTAGGGAATACCACCTTCCTCGACAATTATGTTGAAATTTGAAGGCGCCTAAGTGTTGATTAAAGTACAGTTGAAAATAACACTGGCCTTACTTGCTTTAGGTAAATACAGATTTTTTTCCCCCCCTCAACAGTGTGAACTCCATTAGTACGTTTTCATTTCCGACCCGACATTTCATACGATGTAGATCGAGGACTCGAGCGCCGGTGTAACAGGCCAAAATATACCCCCCGTCCAGAATATACCCGGGGTTAAACTGGCCTAGCCCAGAATATACCCCGGGGTATATTCTGGGCTAGGCCAGTTTATACCCCGGGGTTACTTTGGGCTAGGCCAGACTATACCCCCCTAGTCCAGATTATACCCCCTGCTTTTTCTTTAAAAACAAGTCAAGACCACAGTTTATTTCAGCCTGCTCTTCATCACTGTCATCAGATATCATATTAATACATACATGAACACATTCTTGACACCAGCAAGTCATAATGCAATTTAGAGAAAATGATAATAACAGTTTATTTCAGCCTTAGTTTACTTTGGTGTACATACATACATTCTCTACTCCTGTAAATCATGATACATTTTAGGAGGAACAAACATGCATTAAAATGCATTGATATACAAAAGAGTTGAGTATCCATTCAAACTGACATGATTAGACTTCAGCATTAATTTCACTCGTGTGTGTTGATGATATTATTATTATTATTACTATTATTTTGATAGTTGGTTGGCCATGAGTAAAACATGCATTGTATTTTTTGTTACAATGATGTAGAGAGAAAAAGCCAGAAAAGAACACACAGAAAAAAACAAAAAAAACATAATGATGATCCAACTGACAGATAGTGCAATTCCATTATCCAGCAGACATAAAACTAAATAGGCACTAAATGTTTGCGACTGATAAACTCCACCTGTCCAGATCCACTTGAAACGTTACAGAATGCTAATCAGTAATGATGATAACAATAAGAACACGAAATCATGTTATTTACTCTTGAAAATATAGAAAAATATCAATATCAGATTGCAGAATCATCATCATCATCTTGGAAATTGCAAAGATATGAGAGGGTAGTGTAAAAATGGCAGCGTATGCCTACAAATCATTCTAGAATTTATAAGCAGCAATGTATGTGTATCAACTATATTTCAAAAATGTGTTAAATCTTTTCAAATATTCAAGTAAAACTGGACAGAAAGCTTTTGTGAAATAGCCTTGACAGTTGTGTAGGCCGACAGAGTAAGTCCACGGAGACAAAAGTAGTGCATTGTAAAAGGTACATGTAATTAGATCTATAGCATGTTGAGGCAAAATTCAATGGATCATATGTTACATTAACAGTATTTCTTGTTAGTGAGTATCATTCTTTGATAGGTTATTTGTAGAAAGATATACATTTCATGTACATTACGGTTTAAGACACTGGATTAGTTTGCAAGGCTTTTGAAAGAGTGAACCTATGTATTATAGTAAATAAGGGTATGTCACTCGCGAGTGAAATAATAATAATTTTAAAAAAAGACCTTGTCCGTCTTTACCTGCCTAAGCTTAACACGTCCCTTGCCAAGGGATTTAACAACTGTGTATTTGTACACAAAAAAATATTTAAAATGACTTCATTTTTATGAGTCCGTTAATTATTTCATCCATTGGGGCTAAGTGTATGTCAGGGCCAAACAAACAGTACCGTGCAAATTTTACTCAATGGCAACCAACTACAAAAACAACTACAACATGCCAACGAATGTGAGTGAAAGTAATCCAGTGCCTTAAACTACATAAAATGTATACATTTCTACAAATACGCTATCAAAGAATTTACTAACAAGACATGTTCATGCAACATGATCCATTGAATATTTACCATAACATACTGTAATTACTTTCTGCAGTGCGCTGTTGTCTCAGTGGATTTAATCTGTCATTTTACATGACTATCAAAGCTACTTCGCTAAAGCTTTCAGTCCAGTTCTACTTGAACAGTTGAAAAGATTTAACACATTTTTCTTTACATGTACTTGGTATATATACACACATATATTATTGATGCTTATAGATTCTAGAATGATGTGTAGGTCATTTTTATATTCCCTCTTATATTTGTATTATTCCAAGATGATGGTGATTCTGATATTGATTATATTCTCTTTATTTTCAAGAGTAAATAAGATGATTTGGTGTTCTTATTGTTATTATTGTATATTACTGGTTAGCTTTCTGTAACGTTTCAAGTGGATCTGGACAGGTTAAATTCATTATGTGAAACAATTTTAGTATGTATTTAGTTTTGTGTGAAGTATTTAATGTCTGCTGGATGATGGAATTGCATCATCTGCCAGTTCAGTTGTTAAAATGTTGTTGTTGTTTTTTTCTCTATGTATTCTTTCCTGGCCTTTCTCTCTGCATCAGTGTAACTTTGTATGTCGATCTAATTGTTCCAACATATCAAGCACATTTCTGATTTTCAAAAATTAAAATAAAATTCAGATAACTTTACACTTATGAGTCTTATAATTAGTTCATACCTTGCCACTAAGTATATGTTAGTGGGGCCAAACAAAAAAATCCCAATGCATGTTTAACTCATGGACAACTAATTATAAAAAAACCAAAACAATAATAATACCAACGGACACAAGTAAAATTAGTGTTAAAGTTTAATCATATCAGTTTCAATGGATTTTCAATCCTTTTGTATATCAATGCTTTTTAAGCATGTTTATTTCCTTTTAAGTGTATCATAATTTACAAGAGTCAAAAATGTATGCTTCAGTATGATATCTGATGACAGTGATAATGGACAATTCAAACTAAAGTTGAAATAAACTGCGGTCTTGACTTGTTTTTTAAAAAAAGTAGGGGGTATAATCTGGACTGGGGGGGGGGGGGGGGGGTATAGTCTGGCCTAGCCCAAAGTAAACCCCGGGGTATAAACTGGCCTAGCCCAGAATATACCCCGGGGGATATTCTGGGCTAGGCCAGTTTAACCCCGGGTATAGTCTGGCGGGGGTATAATCTGGCCTGCTACACCGGTACGACACGGCAGGTCAAGCTCGGGCCAAGTAAACCTATGTCAGTATGACAGGCTCCAACGGTCCTCGGGTTTTCTAGGTCGAGCGATGTCGTTTCGTCTAGCCAGTGACAAGGGGTGGAAATCCCCGGAAATAAAATTTAGTAAATCGACATACTGATGTTTTCCAAGGTTGTTTTCCACCAACGCCATTTCATCGTGCCCTCATCTTTTGCATGCTTATTCCTCCACTCCTTTCCACCAATTTCCGCATACTGGCTGACAAGAGATGCTAACCGCTAATGCTAACATATTTTAGGGCGACCATGACTGTTTACAAAACTGCATTCGGTGCGAGTTCTACAGCTAATATAAACTCCCCCTCCTCTCTTTTTGCTTATTTGCTACTGCTGATTGTTTTAACTTCAACCTCCGCTTTCATTTTTTTCCACTGGGCAGGCCTACAGCCAATTGATCAAGTTACGAATCGCACAGCCAAGCGTTGAAATGCCTCTGGTTGGCATTATGTATATTAAATTTTACTGGCTGAAAGTTTTGCAGGTATTAGATCTGGAAATTCACCCCTCTTCCTTATCCCTCCCGCTTTTCATCCTCCCACCCCCTTTCCTCCATCTCTCCTATTTTCAGACCACCTCCGCCTGATTTCTTTGTGTCTATTCTTTAGTCCTGTTTTCTGCCACAGACAATAGAGTTAGATTGCACCTAGTATCTCTGGTTATAGAGAACTTGGTCTGCAAACTGCCCTATGCCATATCCAGTTGACTTGTATTTCACCCCTGGGGATGCTTAGTCTTACCTTGTATTATCATTTATCATCTGATATTAATTCCGAGAAAGCACTATATAATATCATGATGTTAACCATTGTCAATTTATTCATTTTCCACATGGCAATAAAATGTTCAATTTGATTTTATTTTCCTATGGATTGCAGAATTGTTGAGACCAGTTGATTTTTTAAACTTTATTTCTGATATTCCCCTCCCCCACCCCCACCCCCCCCCCCCTTAAAAAAAATAAGAACAACAAAAATCCACCGGCACCCACAAAAAAACTGCCCTTGGCAAAAAAAACTAGTTTCATGGACTTGGCGCAGGTCATCATGTCACACGGGGCAGGTGAGTTGGACTGTTCTAATTAACTTGTCCCATGTCCAAAGATGTGTCATCATTAAGGGGCGGTCAAATGATGGATGGCTCAACCTGACGTTTTCAAGGCTGATCACGGGCTGGGTTACCCTCTGTTCATGGCCAATGGATGAAGATTTGGCTTCCGTCAACCTCATTCTGACACATTACTTCGTTGTTCACTCAACTACAAAATACTACAACACTGGTTTCGACTGAAATTATCGGACCATAGTTTACATTAAGGTGCTGAGGACTGCTTATAATTCAAACATTTCATTATGTCATGCATAATGTGGCCAGATGGAAAGTTATTTGCTGGGACTTTCTTATACGAAGCATAATATTACACGTGGTTTGTTTTTCTATCATGCTTTGTTCCGTCACTCACCTAGCTAGGTGATTATTTTAATCTCGCACTCATCGTCATAATTTGGGAGGTAGAGCGAACTTTCTTTGTACAATACAGAAGATGAATACAAATCGGTTTTGTTGTTGTTTTCCGCTGTGAAACGAGAGAGAGAGAGAGAGAGAGTCAGACAGACAGACAGACAGAGAGACAGAGACGGAGTGAGAGAGAGAAAGAGAGGGGGGGGGGTGGTAGAAGTTTTGCTTAGTTTCAATGTGGAACTGTAATTTGCTGTTGGACTATTGTTGAGAGACAACATTAATGTTGATTTTCGCACGTCACGAACGAGGCCGTTATTAATGAGTTCAACATCCTCCTTCACTGTCATGCGTGATTTGATTTACTGCTACCTTGGCGCTACAGTCTGGAGAACAACGTGAAAATGTTATTTGACAATCAATTTCTTTGTCTGAGCCTGTCGGATATGCGAAGCTAAGTCATTCATACATTAGCCCTACTGGCAGTGATCGATGGATGCTATAAGGTAAAATTAAGTCAAAATGCCCAGAAAACAAAAACAAAAAAAAAGTTTGTATCTTTATTCAATTTTATCTTCTTTTTTTTTTTACTAACATTTTGCATTTTCTCAATTTTTGTGTGAAGTTTCGTTGGAGTTTGAGTTTGGGTTTAACGGCCCTTCGGAAAGATAACGGCCATACTGTACCTTTCATTGCTGCCATATTCTTTAAACCGCAAGCGTGGACATTCAGTTGAAAAACGATCGAAGTGATATATTTATTATACACGTAAACTACGACAGGAAGAGCACTACATTCAAAACGAAAGCCTAAAACCTGTTATTGTTCAGTAATTATTCTGGTCATGTCAGATGCGGTTACATTGCGGTGAGTTGTTTCGGGAACAACTGAGATTCCTCGAGAAAGAAATAATTCTACCAAATTATAGTGAGAAAGGGGGGGGGGGGTTGTTTGAGGTCGGGAAGGGGGGGGGGGAGAGATTTTGGACGCCGTCTAGAAAGCAAAATTTTCTGCGGTCTGTAGGAGTCGAGGAACTGGGGGAGGGGGGAAGGGGGCGGAGCAATTTTGGACACTTCAGGCACTGCAAAAATTTTCGGTTCACAATCTGCACGTGTGGGGGGGGGGGGGGGGGGGGGGAGGGGTGGATGAGTGGAAGAAACCTTGGACACCCTAAGAAGCTGCAAAAGTTTTCGGTACATAATCTGTGCCCGTTGGTTTTATTTGTGTTGGGAGGGGGGTGAAGAGAGACAGAGAGAGGGGGAAGGAGAGAAAGAGAGAGATGGAGGGGGAGAGAGAGAGACCTTGAACACAAACACAAGATTTTTTGGTACATAATCTTTGCGTGTCGGGGGAAGGAAGGAGGAAGGAAGAAATCTTGGACACTGACAAGAATGCAAAATTTTCGGTTCATAATTAGTGTCTGTCAAACACTGGTTTACAGTACTAAAAGTTCTTCAGGTAATCTGTAGTTTATCTCTATGGTAACACCACATAAAATCACATTCTATATATATATCACAATCCATCAAGGGTTTCCTTCCAGTTCTATCCACCAAGCGGGAAGTTGCTTGGTCAGAGTCAAATGGGACAACAATCTAAACCACAGTTAAACACGCTTCATTCATTACACCGTGGTCGGTTGTCAAAACACGTCAAAGCCACAATGTCATAGCCAACTGTTATGTCAAATAATAATAAGTATGTCTAACTCACGATAGGACAGTCATCCGTCAAACTTGTTTGTCTCAGCAAACACTATTTCTATACTGTTTAATGAAACGAAGTATAACAATTCCAGTCCTGATGTTTGTCTGTGCCAGACTGTATTCAGGACAGCGGCTTAACTAGGACTAATGGTGTCCCAGGCAAATTAAAAGACAGTGGCTCCCACTGAGACCCAAGTTTTTAAACATTCTGGTTGAACTTGAAGTAGTATATGTCTCACTCTATAAAGGGTACAAGACAAAAAGAACAACTTCAGATAGGGAGGGAATTTATGTTTAGCAGTTTCTTTTTTTTCACAAAGCGATAACACGACCTCCAATTTACCAGTTTATAATGGTAGATTTGTATTTGTACATGTATAATTTGTATTTGTACACTACTTCAATGCCATTTGGGAAATTTGCCTTTGTGTCATGGCACCCAGTTACAACTGGAGCAGGCAGGTCGTCCCCACAGTGCACAGTGCATCGGTGCAAATATGAAAACTATTAAAGGCCTAGAACGAACTTGTTTGGATTAGCCGCTAGATAAATGATCTCCATTATTATTATGTGGAGTGGATGAATTTTATTTGATTTTTGCCCTGGCAGCGGCCTGTTCGGCCTGCTCTTTTCGATTTCCAACTGCCAAGGTATCTTTAACGTGCGCAAGGTGCACGCGGGCCCTCCAAATTTTTTCAGCCTTATCCGAGAAGACTAGGTACATGTACTCGATCCCACCCCCTAATAGGATCAGGGACACGAAAATATGAGAAAAATCCCAAACTTCCAACAGATTTTTATGCACCAATATTTGACCCAATTTGCTGAACACAGCAAGTGGCCCTTCTGTGAAACCCCAGTAAAACCTGGCACAGAAAATATAATTCTCACTGAAGAACGTTGTTGTTACGGGACCCTAGTCAAATTACAAAGCTGAACAGAGAAAATATTGAGTTTGGGTCACTGCTCATCTAGCTATAGTTTACTATGTACAATATTACGGTCCCCTAGCAACAGCTTTGGAAATGTGCCTCCCTGGGGAGTAGACAGCTTTACTTACTCCTGTAGAAGCCACTGAAAGTTGGGACACAACATGAGAACTACTTCATTATCATGGTCACAATGAAACTTTGACAATGTTGTAATCTGCACCAGCTTGAATTTAACATATAATTATCTGGTCATCCATCTCATATTTTTCTCATTCTACAGAAGAATATTTCAAAGTTTTGGTCAGGTCTGTTCTTCTTGGATGTGACAAAAACATCTCTGCTCATAACTTCAAAACTACTAAAGGCCTAGAACGAACTTGTTTGGATTAGCCGCTATATAAATGATCTCCATTATTATTATGTATATGAAACTTTGTGAGAATATGGATTTCACCATAAGCAATATGGTCGTCAGAACTAAAACCCACCAAAATGACTGATACTTCAATCCATGAGGTAGATGATGATATGATGAAAAAATGTACGTGACCAATCTAGTAAAATCATCAATTAAGTCACATTTGATCATATGGAGTTATAGTTCATTCCTTTAAACATTTTATTCATGAAAAATACCTTGGACAAACACAGAAAAGATACTGAGAAATCGTACTCAATCAAAACCTTCGTTTCACCCAAAATCACAATCAACTAATACAAAGTGCCATTTTCCCAGCTTAACCCATGTGGCTTAACCACTGGACTGAGAAGCTGTATCATAGATTGTGTTACTCACCTCAAGGCCATCCACCAGGCTCTGACTATGGATTTCCTTAATCGCAATCACTGAGAAAGATAAATTCAAACACAAAGTCTGTATGATCTGTATTCAGAATGAAAGAATGGATTTATATCCATCTCCCCTGTAAATCAGCATAAAATCTAGTGTCTTTCCTTGACTATAGACCAAAAAATGTCTTTCTTAGAATCCTAATTTTTATCTCTGTGTGTTTCCTCATGGTAAACCACAATGTGGAAGAACCATTTTTTTTTTTTCAATAACCAATGTCTTTTAGGCGCAATGAAGAAAGCAATGATCAGCACTGTGAGATACTATGTGCCTTCTCCTGACTGTAAATTTGAACAGCTGAAAAGTATACGTTTTCCAGTGAACAAAATGCCTGAGGTAGTAGGGATGAGCAAAGTAGGGTGATCACAGTGTGGAATGGAATGAGGCTGGTAGACTGTCCTGTGGTAGACAGAAATTTGGCCTCTTGTTATATAAAGTAAGAAGTGATTCTCAGCAAAGACCATATTGAAAACTCAAAGGTGGGGCATGGAAAATCTTCATAGGACTGCCAATTCCACTTGACAGGCCTGAACCTAGCTGTAAACTTGTGTATATATTTTTTTTTTTTATGAATTCATGATGATACATGAATATATATATAGGCTGAGGGCTGATGAAATTCACCAGGACATGGACAAAAATACATTTAGAATCTGTACTGGAATTGTAGTTTCTGAATTTCTATCAAGGTTGTGCTGTAGCTGCCCAAAAAGGGTAACAATCAGAGCAATGGAGGTCAGGTGATTCCTCGTTAATGAAATATTTCTTTCATATTTTTGTATTTACTGGCGTTTGTGATTCTGTAGTAACATATAACACAGCATGTAACATGCCAATCAACACTTGAACTGCAATGTCAAAAAATGAACATCTTATGTGTTGGCAGAATTAATACTAACAGTATATGGTTCTTCCTCTGCTGACAGAGATCAGAGAAAAAGAAAATCAGCTGTTTTACCTTGTTTCTCTTGAAACAGACCATCCAGCTCATCATCCTTCCTGGCAAGTTCATTGATCAGGAACTGGCGATCAGAGTCAGAGGAGGCCAAGGCAGTTCTGAATTCCTGTCTGAGCCGGCGCTCACGGATCAACCTCTCCCTGAACTCTCTCCTCAGCCACTTGATCTTGTTCTGCAGAAGAATAGACAAGACTAAAATAATTGTCTCATCCAATCAAAGAAACAACAACAAGAAATAAAAGGGAAATGAAAAAGCCTGAAATAGCAATCATCAGATATCAAGACCATCAACATCATTACTCATTGTCTTTAAAGGGCTATTGGAAAGTAGCACTTGAACAGATACAAGAATACATGTTGAAGAATTTTACTGAATAAATCAAACTTTGTGGGAGGAGACGTTCCAACATAACATTATAAGAGAGGGATGAATGTGCAAATAAAAAATAGAGACTGGACTAACTGAATTTAAAGACATACACCTACATGAATGTTCATACACAAATTACGTGTGCAGTCTAAAACAACAGTCGAGACAAGTTCAACATATCACCTGTCATCCTTTCACCATCCATTACCAGTTTCACAGCCCTCTAATTATCTCCCTTTCTCTATATAAGATGGATTTGCAAGGGGTTCTGCGTAAACTCCTACACTGTCATAAGTCATAATGAAATGAAATTTCCAGGGTTGATAAGAGTTCAATTCAATTAGGTTTTAGTAAAGGAAACTGTTTAACTAAGGTTTACTTTGACTTTTATGCATTGTAACTATCTCAGCATGTGCTTGATTGTTCTCAACTTTTTAGCAGCCAAACCATTAGCCTGTTCACTCCAATCCTGCAGACATGCGCTCCATAGGAGAATGAATAAGAACTGGTGATGTCCATCAATTAGAAAGTGTTCCAAATATGGACAGCTGTCCTTTTGGGTGTTCTTGTTCCCATTATAAACAATTCATTGAGGAATTTATGCCAACATTGACACTTTTCATCCCCGCACATTCAATGTACAAACATATGCCACTCAAAGATAAAATAATATTTTATTATATTATGAAAGTCCCTTATGATTAGTCTGTGATTTCTGTAAACAAACACAACAAATGTCTTAGAGCTTCATAAATTCATACAGATGACAGAAACAAACACAAAAGCAACAATACAAATATGGAATACCACTACTGCATATTTTCTCACTGGCCCCATCAGAATGAACGCCATTGATTTTATCCACATACAAAAAATGGATTAAACTACAGAAAATATTTGTTCTTAAAATGATGTCCGAGTTAAGATCTGTCAACAGTTCCTCCATTCTTTTAATTTTTGACAGCATATACAGCAGTGTTACAGACACCTGCATCTATGTAAACCCATTTCACTGATTTAACTCAATGACATCAATTACTGATAAAAGCCAGAATTGCTGGGGACAACATAAAACATTGTTGCATCTTTATCCTGCATACTACAAAAAGGATGAATAATTCATATTAGCATTTTGCCCTGTAACCAAATGGTAATATTATTCTCTCTGAACAACAATAATTCTTTTGTAGTTCAGCTCCTCAAACTAAAGCTGAGCTATAGTGTTAATCCCAACACCATCTTCATGCTCAAGAGTCTTTGATGTTGGTGCAAAAAGAGAAAACAGCTATGAATCCTATTATTGTTTTGGCCTACTTTTGCTGTATATATCCTATTGTCTCTCTTCTCAGTAGAATTGCTCCAATTTGTCTATGCAAATCAAAAACAAACTGGCTGTGAAACTAGACTCGCAGGAAATTGAATAATGGTCAGACTACTGTCCAGTTACTAGATGTTCCCATTTTCAGTCTAAATTATACAGTGGCCATGTGGAAACGTGGCTGCAAAACTAGGAATGTGAAGCTTGTTGACAAAGATTTGCGTAACCTTGCATCAGTTGAATATTCTTTGTTCATTGAACATGTCAGTATTCTTGGTCTTCATTTAATTAAACATGACATTTTTTAAGATGTACCTGAATGCTGCTTGTAAATACGACTGACGGATGTGAATGGGTTGTGTACAAAATACCTATTTCATAACCACCTGATGCCTCAGCTAATTTGTCAGTGCTGTTCTACCAGAGTCAGTACATTTAGCATTGCCAAAATGTGTATTTTGTGGGGGGTTCCAAGTTCATATGTGAGGTAGAGTACTAAAGTTCACCCATGGCAGCAATTGTGCTGAAGTGGCCACGGAATATTTGGAGGTGTCCTTACATGGTGAAGCAAGACCACAACTTAACCACAACAGTCCCAGAACAAGATCTCAAAGAAGGTTTACTGACCACAAATTCCCATTTACTAAGACTGGATGCTTAGTCTTGCATCATCTTGCTCTCATTGCCCTTTTGTTGCCACTGTTACATCATCAAGTACTTGTCCACATGAGATGACTCTAAGCGGACGATATATATAGAGGCTTGAAAGCAATTACCACTGAAAAGACTACCGGAAAACACTTGACTCAAGGTCTGGGTGTGGCCCAACTACTGACAGCGTAAGATAGTCAAGGACGGAAATATTTGTCTAATGGGATTCCCCTTCCTCTTAAGATCTCTTGCAATCTCCTTCTCCCAAGTGTTTTAAATCTTTTTTTCCCACACAATTTGATTGGGACTATTTGGACTAACTACTGGACCAGGAAAAGTGTGTAAACCAGTGCAGGCTTACCTTGATTTCAGTTAGTAGGTGTGTCGGTATAGCTGATCCCACCACAGCCAAGTTCTTCAGTCCATTGATTGGCTGAAACGGAAAGAAATGTACACAGAATGCCACAATGCAGTCTCTTTCTATTTCTTTACCCAAGATATAGCATATCATATAATATCATCTCATTGTATTAGACCAAAGAGTGCAGGTAGTGTGAATGTCCTCTCTGTGTGGTCTGAGCAGTTGTCTCTTACTTCAGACATGTACATTACTTGCAGGATGCACTTTTATCACACAATGGCTTAATCTATCAATTTACCATGAACAATGGCTTTCAGCCACTGGATGCCTTGCACTCATACTTATTTTGACAAAGAATCTCTTTCAACTGAGGGGGTCAGAATCAGAATGGACGTAAGTGCTATTTGGCTGCTTTTGAAAAAATGAGAAAAAAAACATCATTTCAGTATAAATCAATCGAATTTAATAAACGTTTGCAATACTGACATCAACTCTTCGAGTAAATCATAAATAGAATTGATTTATCCTGATATAATGTTTGTCGCTTTTTTCTCAAAAGCAATCATATCGACGGTGTTGTGCTCTAACCACGTAACTGGAAAAAATTGACCAATTCATTTTTTTTAGCTAAAGATAGGCACCACGCCTTTCCGGGGGTTCCCTATTCAAATGGGAAGTCTACATGCACTATAAATAGCAAAACTGAGCTTCGAAGCCTTCAATAGTTACAATTCTGACCGTGTATGTCGCTGTTCGAATCGTGTAACTGATTTCTGTGGCGGAATTTTGTCGTGCTCTAGTCGTCCGTATCTCTAACTGTGTAAGTGCCCGACAACACTGTGATAACCGCGTAACAGGATTAACTGGCTTAGAGACCTGCATGTTAAAAAAAAATATTTATTACGACAGAAAGAGACGTTTCCTTTGATTAATACGACCAAAAACATATAGTCTTGTATAAAAAAAACTCGCAAAAAGATGTTTTTTTCGTCTCCTGGAAAACAATCCCAAAAACCAGTTACACGGTTAGAGAACAACACCATCGATATGGCACTTAGATCCCTTCTATTTCTAACCCCCTCAACTACTAGTCCTGACCCTTGTGTGAATGTCCCAGGAAACACTACTGTTTTCCAAAAGTGGCAAAAGTGGAATATCACATAGAAAAACATTAAGTGTGACGTTAACTTGCAGCATACCTGACATCTACTGGTGGCATCTATTGAGGCTGTCTCTACCAGGGCATCGATTTCTATAGCAATTTCTTGGATGAGATTCTGTGAACAAATAAAATTTAGTATGCTTGTAGAATCTTATATTGCATCTCCTCAAAAAAAAAAAAAAACCCACAGATTGAGATAAAGCACTGAAACTGAATCACCTAGTCAGCATATGGCATGCACTCACATTTGCAAGTACCCTTGTGAAACTATCTTCATTTATGTTTTTTTCCATAGCTGTTTGTCATCCATTATGTTCCATATGGAAGAGATCATGTAAAGATCTTAAGCCAGACATCATTTTAAGCACAAATATTTCCTTAATAATCATTATTTCAACCCACATCTAATCTAACTAACACTAACAGTGAATATGTGAACTTTGATGAGTTATTTGTACATTCGTGCAAATGGAAACTAAAATCAATTCTAAATGATTGTTCCCACCCCTTGTTCCATCAGACAGTCCAATCCCAAAGAAGTGAACAAATACTGTATTTAAAAACAAACAGAGAGCGCTATAGACGATCTTTTTTGCCATCCGCAGTTTGAAGTAGTAGTGTTTCCTGATGTAGTATGCAGTTGTCAGTTTTCCTAATGGATTGTTCTGACAGTGTGTGTGTGTGTGAGTAATGTTCTTACTTGCTTGTAATGTTGTGTGAGCAATGTGCGTGTGTGTGGTATGCGCTAAAGACCTAGGGCTTAGATATTGTATTTATTGTTGTATGACTACTGATGCTGTGACAACAAATTTCCTGCAAACAGGATAGTAAAGTTGTATCTTATCTTATCTTATTTATTTCTTTGAAAAAAAATTTATGATTTTCATTTCAGTGAGGCAAGAGAGAAAATAAGCAGTGATAATATTTTCCATACTTGTAAGCCTTGCTTTTTTTAAAACTGAATGTGATGGGTAGACAGAACACATCTACTAAGAAATTCTTATGATGATAAAAGAGATTGGAGAATAAAATTGGGTTCTAAAATTTAGAGGTGCATTTCTAGAAAGGTGTCTGATTTAAGGAAGTATGCATATGATACAATTTTATCATGCAACACAGAAGTTTCATAAGCACTTCATACATAAAGCCTTAACAAATTAGGAAAAATAATTACCTTATTACTATATCAAGCACTCTGAGGAAATATGACGATTTCCTCAACAGACAGTCAAAAGTCTGAACAATTAACTCCCTTGTTTACACCTACACCACATAACTAATATCACATAATCTATAATCTGTTTGATTGTATATAAAGCACAACATTTAAACTAAAATTTTCCCATCAACATTAATTAAGTGATCCTATTTATTTCACTTACATTTGAAATGCATTGATTTATTTGCACAGGAGCATGGAAGTTTATTTGCAAATTTCTTTTGTTATTATTATTTAATCCACAGAGACAAAAAAGTATTGAAACCTAGAAAGAGTATTGTTTCCACTGTTTTCAATACTGATGAATGCATTTTATTGCTAATATTGAAACTTGTTTTTGAGCTCAAGTAGTCACAGAGAAAGATATATAGATGTTAAATAGTGAAAATGAAATTGACAGACTTACAATCTGTTGTTTCTCTAACTTCTCCAGCTCTGTCTGGGCACTTCCTAGTTGTCCCTCTAGCCTCTTCACTCTGTAGAAGGACACAGTGTTGAGTCAAAACATAACACAGGCAAAAATACACATACATGTTTGTGGTTAGGGGAATAACAAAATTTCCCTGGATCCAAAACTCATTCATAACTTTAAAACTGAACTCACCATAAAATACCCTGAAAATGCACAACACCCACATCTTTCAAATCATAAGAAAGGCATTAAAATTAATGTAGAAGGACAATGGCAAAGGATAAGTGCTCCAATCAGAATTCACTTTGAGGTGTGTTCTGCCCAGTAATTCTAAACATCCCTGTTTAACTCTATTCCTTCCATACCACTAACGAAGTTAGGTCATTCCCAACCTGACATCCATGAAGAGTTTGATATATATATACTTATTATCCTGACTGGGAGGAATGTTGGCAGTGTTTCAATAAAGACATGAATAATTTCAAATAACAGCAATTTGTCATATCAACCGCAACAAAATTTGTAAGATAACATGTATTTAAAGCAGGTGATAAGTACCCATCTTTCCGTATTTTTCTTATAAGGAAAATGAATAATTTCCTAACAGAATCTGTGCACTAAGGCAAACAAGCATCAACAACATAATGAATGCATTTAAACTAAAAATTGGTACTTGATATTTCAACTATGGTGAACAGTCATTATTTTTGCCATTGGAGAGTATGATGACTCAAGGGAGATAACCAAGAAAACGCCATGTGATTAATTCAGTAGGTAATTATTTTTAACGACTAGCAAATTCCTGTAAATTTTCAAATTCCTATTGAGGGCCGCTTTATCATAACTCGGTTTTGACAAATTTTTCAAAAGAGGCAAAAAAAGTGAATAACTTTCTTTGTCAGACTCAATAGATTTATATTCTTTAAATCATAATTCAACCCTTAGTTTTCAGAGCTTAAACTCTAACTTATGACATAATGTGCGGGCTATGACAAGCTAAAAGCAAGCCAAATATCTCAATTTTTTTAAAAACTTGAGTTACAATAGTTTGCCATGCAGCCTGGATACAGCCATGAATAAACTAGATAAACTGCTCTGCATTCAGAGAACAAAAGCGATATATACCCATTTTTTTACATTTACTTATTTGATTATTTTTTTTTATAAGAAGAGTTCCTGGATTTGAAATTAATTCCATGCACACGACTGACTCACCTGTTTAGGTCATCCTCTGCCAACTGACTCTGTGGAAAAGATGAAAAACTGCAGTTTAGGACGTGAAATTCGTATCGTCAGTTGGTACTTTGTTAAAACTAATCTTTGATGCTGTCGTTGGGGAACCACAGTATTTTACATAGAAATCTATAGGTGAGCAGTGAACACATCTCAGTATTTTCTCTAGTTGGCTTTGTAATTAGACTTCAGTCCCTTAACACACATCAACCCGAAAGGCTAGTTTCAACGAGGTTCCAACAGCCAACTGACGATTTTGGATAAGCCAGCTCTGACTGTCTTCTGCAGTCACTATCTAAATGTTTACAACTGCTCCACTGTTGAAGCAAACTGATTTGTACACCATCCAACCAGTTAATAAAACAGCCATTCCAAATGGTGTTTAAACTTCACTATTTATTACTAACACTTCAGACAAATTCAAAGATTCACCCTTATGACTGATCTATGAACAATGGATTGGGTAAAAAACTTGGATTGTATCGTGTCCTCACGCAAGCATAATTTATTTCTGTCATAAGGTAGGCCTACTCTAAGGTGTTTAATTAAGAAATCATTTTTCTGGGTGTGATTGAATGCATAGAAAATACCACTTAGTTGTTTGAAAAAAGAAAAAAGAAAAAAGAATTAAAAATTATCAAAATAAATATCTGATATCAGTACTAACAGTATGTTTTCCTAAAAAAATTAACACCTCATATAAATAACTAGATGGCAAAAAAACAACTAGCCTCTCTAATTTCCAGAAAAAAAAGTAATAAACAGTCAATTTTATAAAGATTAGACTGACAGATATCTCTCAAAACAAGAAAAAAAAAATGTACATTAAACCCGAAAATTTCATTATTATTTGTCTTAAATTATGGAAGAATTATTTCTACTGCAGTGATGTCATTTATCAAGGAAAGGTAAAATATTCTGTGGTAAATCATGATGATAATGGGTTACAATCAAATGTTTCCATTCAGAACCTTTCAGTTCCCATCACTGACGATGAATGTTGTTGTTTTTTTTTCTTTATTCTGAAAACTATCTTGAGGACCCCTGGGATAATCATAATTTTCACTAACCTAGAATATCAATGAAAATTAAATACACATAACTAGTCACACTTCATTTAAAGTTTACATGGACTTAGGACCTGTTAAAGCCATATTCAGTGATCACTGCCATGTCACATAACAAATAATGCATTTCATTTGTCTAGTGCAGAAAAATGCTATGTAATTGAAAGCATTGTTAAATGATATATCAATTTTTGGTATAAATTGTCTTTGCTATGTCTCCAGCATCATCTACTTTACTATGAACTTCTTTGTTGTGCCTGAGGAGCTACTTACAGTTATTGTGACTGATGTACAAAATCAAGCTTAAGCATTAGCGGTGCATTTAAATCATTTCCAATATTCAGTGAATTGACAGAGCTTATTCACAGATTTTGTCACATTCTTCACTTGGGATATTATGTCATAAATAAAAAAACTTCTTTTCTATTGGAATAAATTGTCTGATTTAAGTTGATTCAAGTGTAAAGAAAGGTCTCATAATGATATTCAACAAGTCATGTCACTGACTCCATACTTAAATGAATGAAATCAAATGATGTGAAAAAAAGTGAAATGGTTATGTCCAAGCAGGGTGTAAGTCAGACAGTTCTCTGAAATAAGTAACCTTTGTGATGGCAAAAATAATAATGTCTTTGGTCTTTAGTGCACTTGTGTTAATATCAAATATCTGGTGGAAAAGGATTCAGTGGTGCATACGAGTTTCGAATTTTAGTAAAAATTGCTGAATACATCCAAATCAGCAGTAATTAGCACATCAACCTGATAGTGGACAACCTCAAAAAGCTGTTTAGCTTTGACAATTACAAAATGATAAGAATTTACAAGCAAAACCAAAATGTAATCCACAGATTCAATCGCCATCATTATAAAAAGATTAATTTATATCATTGGCTTTAGCCAGTGTGAAACCACACAATGTCATCGATATCACGTACTAGTGTAACCAACATGAGGCTGAGATGTCGGTTATGCTAGTACGCGATATTGACGACGAAGTGTGTTAGCATAACTGCTGATGGTGACTTACTATTTTGGCTGACATTCTATGAACTCCTCAAAGGAATTTTATTTTCTTCTATTGATCAATGGGGAGTTCAATAAGCCAATTTCAAATGTTTATGATTAAAAATTCTTTTAAATTTTAATATGCTTAAAACATTTAAGATAATAATAAACAGATTTCAAGAAAAACAGCTTTTTCCCTTCCTATAAAATTAGGCTCTTTATACTTGTGCAGTTTCATGACCTGGCCAACAGTCTAAAACATTTTCAGTTCAATTAACTGGTCATCCTTCAAACTTCTCATTTTACAGTCACAAGTGAAGCAGTAAAGGGAAGGGAACACACAGTTAGCCAGCAATATTAGGGGCCAAAATGTTTGATCTTTGCATGAAACGTTGTATTTCAGGTCTTTTGCATACGAGAATTTGCCTAAAAGAAATGTAGCTATATCTATTTGCAACTCAACTCAAACCAACATTATTCAACTGATATAATAATGAAAAAAGTCACTGATATTTCTAACTTTAAATGGATCAAATTATTCTTATGAGATGGAAAAGAAAAAAAATATTATTTGCTGCTTGAAGAGTCTTTCATTTAATTGTCTTAATTCACGGCGCCACCATGGTGAAGAAATAGACAGTACAAAACAGTCAAATGTTGATGCTGGTAACTTTACTATCAAGCCAACATTACCATTCATTTGCCTGAATATTGTGCTGATTTACCCATAACCTAGCTTACATAAGTTACACATGGGCCAGACCATGCATGACTCATCTTTCCATCATACAGGTACAGTAGTCTCCGTCTAAGAACTCGCCACCTTAGAACCTCATCCACCTTAGAACCCGCTGTTGCCGCGAAACCAAATTTTTTCACTGTAATTTACATGCGTAAGAACCCGCTCTGAAACGAAAAATCCGCCTAAGAACCCGGCATTTGACCGAGAGACGAGCACACTCTTACATAAAATGTCCAAACACAAAATTCTCTTTCAAGTAGACGGGATAGAACAAAGCCACACAGTACAGTGAAAGAGAACGGGTGGAGGGAATGTAGGGGGAGGCGAAAGGTACAAAGGACGGAGCCCAGTTACGTCTTTCGTGTGCAAGCAGGCCACTCCTAGATTAAATTAGCATAGACATCACCTAACATCTATTGTTGTCTGACTCGAGGGGCAGAATTTTACACGTAACTGACCACGTGCTTGGTTTGCATGGCACATGTACTTGTGGCTGATTGTGGTTATTACACAGGGTATCACTGGGCCTCATGTTGACTAAAATCGGCATCTGTGATTCACAACTTGATTGTTCAGTCTGAAACATTGCATTCGTTACACAATCATCACTGTAAGAAAAGAGCATTCTGCTAGCCAAAGTCGTAACTTAGACCATTTGCAAAAAAAAAATATATATATTTTTAAATGTTCAAGGCGTAATTTTCATTATGAGGTCATGACCCAGGCCCGAGCAATCAAGGGGGATAAGCCAAGGACACGGGAAGTCAAATGTGGGTGGCATCCTTTGGTATCCGCCTGAGTGCCCGGTCCGCCTAAGAACCCGCTTTTTCTGCCTCCCGTTGACCGGGTTCTAGACGAAGACTACTGTATTAATTTATGACATCATGCCGAGGTACATTGTAACAGCTGAGGTTGTTCTAGCACGTTATGGTAGGGGGGAGTTAATTGATCTAACTACAACCCTTTAGAAAACGAAACTATTACAGCTGTAAAATAAATAAACACGAGATCCGACGATAGATTAAATAATACTAAAGTTTAATAACTGTATAGTGAACAATAAGTTACTAGGAAGACACCAGCGAAACTAAATATCTACGTCACACAAAAGGAAACTCACTTACTCACCCCACCAACCACTCACACAGGTCTATATATATAAACATTCCTACAGAAAGTTCCCGAAATAAACGTTACCTTTGCCCTCGCACAAACTAACCAATCACGCATCAATACGTCATCAGGTTACATCACTCAAGGCCAAATCTGGCGTAAACATCCGTCTCCACAATGTTATCGAATGTTCGGGAACATACTAATATTTACTGAACGAGTCAAAACACTGACAACAAGCGAGCGAGGAAAAAACTACTCACTAGAAAAGAAGATCAGGTCACGGAGTACAGTACACTCTGGCGGTTGTCAACAATAAAATGAAAAAAGTAGTGGACACATGCTCAGCCACCAGCACAACAACAAAACCGGGGGAGGGCAAGGGGTAGCCCGCAGATGCTACATACATATTTCTTACAAATGGCCTTGATGTTAAATATTTTCCATGGAAAACGTCAGTAAAATCACTAAATCATGAATTATTAGAACCAGCAAAGGTTTGTTTAATTCACATGTGATAACCTATGAGTGCATGAAAAGGCCCGTATCTATCAGTAGCTCTCTGCACACACAAGACAAGCATAGAAATGTTTTAAGCAAACACTATATGATAATAATCATATATTTACAGATAAGTATTTTATGGAAGAAGCACTTAGTGGTCTCTGAAAGGGTAATAAAAGTATTATAAGCCAAATGGATATCATAACAAATATTTTAATGATGGCCATAAAATAATGTAAGTACAGTCAAGCTCTGAATGGCAAGATTGAGGTGAATACATACAATGAAGAAGCACAAAAATGCAAAACAATTAAAAAACATGGGCTAACTTGATTTGAAGAAAAAAACAGGAAAATGAATAATTGCAGTATTGCGGTAAACTAAAACTTTATAATACGATGGCTGACTTATTTTAACCCTAGTCCTGCGGGAGGCCACTATATTGGCCTCCCCGCGCAACACGCGAGGCACGGGAGGCCATTATTTTGTCCGACACGCTTAACCGTGGGTCCTGCGGGAGGCCACATTTTTGTATATCAACGGTGCGCCTCGCACTTTGTTTATTCGGTTGCCAAGGCTGTCGTTGTTGGTTTTTTTTCACGTTTTTTTTTCCACACTAGTTTCGCGTGTTTATCTATCCTGTCACCCCTACTATATCTAACAAAATGGTATCGTCCGATTACATTTATTACGATGCAACTATTCGCAACTATTTGTCATACTCGTGTAATAGTACTGACGGTCTGAAGTTTGAACTGGGGAAAATCTTGGGGAAACTTTTACTTTGATGCTGGTTGTCGTCTACATGTGAAATGAGAAGAAAGGGGCCATGTGCGTATTTGAGACGCTGTTCTATGTCTGTAATTTTGAATTCCGATGTAATATTAGGGCATGCTGCATAAGGGTGTCTGTCAGTAGGTTTTTCATCAGGGAAAACTGGGAGAAAATGACCGACTTTGTTGTTGGTCGTTGTCTTTATTTGATGTGGTAATTAGAGAGATATTGTGTTCCTTTGGTTAAACCGCTTTTCAGTACATGTATGTGCTCTACGACCTGGAACTGGAAATCAAATCTCTCGCTAAAACTAACATTATATAACGCTTTACATAGTAGAGGAGGGAGAAGGCAATGTCACGATACATGTGGTTAGTAAATTAAGCGAATGGCTTAAAAAATAATTTGTTCACCTGAATGGCCTGACTTAGGGACAGAAAAAGCGCAGAGGTCTTGGGAAAATGATAAAACGTGTGTTAAATGGCATGTAAATGCAGAAAATTCTTGATTTGGGCCTTCCATTTCACAATAAAACCTACTGCATATCATCACAAGTACTTTATCCAAATATCATAGGGGTCCCTTACGATTTATCCACCACTATTGTTGTTATTGCGTCTTGAAGTATACGCGATACACGTGTTCCCAAGGACCCGATTGGCCCAACCGCAGAGGTTATCGGCAACACGCGAATGATCGGCTGACTGGCCGCACGGGGCGTTACATGGAAGAGTTCGCTCAACGCGGGACGGGGGTTAAATTTATCTCACAAGAAAGGGACAACCAAAGCAAGTGAACAAATCTAAGTTCAAGAGGGGAATGTCACTGCTGATTCTTGCAGAGTGAAACTCAGGACAATATAAGGATAATACACAAAGAGCAAAATGTAGCATGAGCTTTTTTGTATATGGGGGGGGGGGGGGGGGGGGCAATGAAATTAATCAAATGGTGGGTTAAATTCTAATGAAAAATCAAAAGCATTACTATTATTAATACTACTGTGAAAACAATGACAGTTAAGACCATCATTTACTGTAGTAAGATGTTTTTCAGATTTGTCAAAGCCATGAATATGTACAATGTTAAACTACCACCAAGAAAACATCCAAAAGGTGTGCACTTTCACAAAGTGGCTCTTACCTGAGCTTCAAATTCATTTCGGACTAATTCCAGCTTCCTTCTCATACAAACATTCTCTTCCTCTGTCCTGTTGACACAAGAATGAGGAAAATTGCTGAGTTCAATGCCCAGATAAAGAGCAAATTATCATAATGCAACTCGGATGATGCCTTGCTGATGCAAAAGGCACAGTCTCACAAATGACAGAGCAGTTCTTTGCTGGTAGGAAGTAATCATTCAGTTTTAATATTAAAACACATCTTTGCTAAGTTGTTTTTCTCATGGACATAGACACACTAACATTAACCTGTGTATATTAAGTAACAAAAGACTAACAATACAAATAGTGTCAGTCTGTAACAAGATTACAAAATTACTTACAGCTAAGAAAATTTGAAAAAAAAACAACAACAAAAAAAGAAAACTTTCACTGTCAATGCTGATCCTTAATTTAATTTCAGATTTATATCGTACTTTTCGAAAGTTACAAGCAGGACTTCTTACATTCTAAATCTCTTTTCCAACACATCCAGTTCTTCTTTCAGCCTCTCAGCATTTCTGTTGGCAATCTTGGCACTGGACTTTTCTTCAGACAATTCCATCTGAAACAAGTTGTACACAGAGCTATTTACAGCCGAATTCAAATGTCATATATCATCTCCACCAAATGTTGCACCAACGTCTACTCTTTACAAACAGATGGAGCCCTGTTAACATCAACTTCAGTTAACTCTCATTAACCTCTAGAGATACATTTAAGGTTACCTTTTGTTCTCACTACAGTATCAGCGTGCTTCCTAAGTGATCATTCCAGCATTTCTCATCTTCAAGATATCCCCTATAAACTTTCTGTACAAATAGTGGAAGGTCTAAATAAACAGTAATTTTCTAAGACACATACTGAAAAGAAAGATTTTGAATTTATTATAGGCCCATTGCAAATGACATCACAGAGTGGTTTTTTTTTTTTTTCCGACATCCAAGATGGCCGGTGGATCAGCTGATGAGTGTAACTTCTAGATATGTCTAAGTGGTTTAAATTGCTACTGGTTGCATTGTAGTTGACTGTTATGACAGGGGTGGAAAGGATGAATCCAAACTGGTCAGATGCCCTACCATCCGTGTAAAGAAGGGAAAGGAAGTGAAAGAATTGACCGAACGTCTCCCATGTGCATGAACACATGTCATTGTTTACTGTAGTGAACTACTTTTAGCTTGCTGCTGATTGCAGTGCAAATCAGCTAACGAATCAAAATCAGTACCACAATCGCCATGGTTATGCGTCGGTCCTTACCTCAAAGATGGCGGATATGCACAATGGGCCTATACACTTTTGTTCTTGTTTGTTTCTAACAAAGCCCTGTGCAATAAAAGGCTTTTTCTTTTTTTTTTGCCACATATTAAATATACATTGGAAAAACGTTGTAATAAAATGATGCATGATACTGATATTTCTTCTGACACAAAAATAAGACTAACAGCTACAAGAATAACAAACAAATTTTCATATCTGTTACCTTCAGTGCCTGTATTGTTGCATCATTCTCTGCATTGTGAGCACGGAACTTCCTGTTGACCTCTTGCATAGTGTGAGCTTCTCTCACCTGTGTGAAAACAAAAAATCAAAATAACATGAGCTTCACAACAGAACAACCCACTTAAAGTTACATTGAAATATTATAAACTGATCATATTTGTGAAAATGAACCTGCAGTTAATGAGCTTACACAACACTCATACAAACTTTATCAAAATGAATTTTATAAAACGTCAGTATCTATGATCTCTGACCTCTCTGACCCAACAACTGTGAGCATTACAGTCATTCAAGATAGATGTCTTTGCTCACACACAAAAAACAGCCTAATATAGACCAAAACTGCTGCATTCCTGTAGTAGTACTTGTATAGTTTTGTACAATCAGCCTATTACAAATTGAGGCCTCAAGCAAACACAAGAGAAGTCTCCATCATGATGGATGACACATGGATAACCAAAATCCAGAGATTAAAATGGCAACTACTGCCCAAAAGACTGCAGAAGAACACTCGCATCTGTGACCTGGGTGTAATCTGGCCCCCATAGAACAAAAGGAAGCTAAAGGCTAAAACAAAAGGAAGTTTTCCTCCTCAAACAGTCTCGTGTAGTCTCACTCTTCCAAGAGGTTTAATTTTCTGAATATCATATATTTTTTTCATAAAGCTCATCAAGCAGTCTGAAATGTAACACATGGCATGATAGCGTTACATGACATGGACCATAAAGAATTTGCTGACCAAAGAATGAAATACTGACCTTTGCTTCATTCAGCTCGTGTTTGAGAGTTTCATAATCTTTAGTGAGTCCATTTCTCTCCTGATACAACTGTTTCTTATACAACTCAGCCTCTTCCTTGGCTGCTTTCTCCCTGTGCTGAAGCTCCACCACTGCCTGCTTCAGGTCCTGTTATGTGAAAGAAAACAATGAAAATAGATGATGTAAGTCACTGGTAAGTCAAGTCTGAAACAATATTACATTCCAGTCTGATAAGAGGTCAGCTTAGTTTTATTGCATATGCACAGATACTTCCTTTGTATCATGTTTAATGATATAAAACAGTAGCTGTGAAAGAAAAAGATTCTCAAGTCTTTTTGTCTCTCCTTTTACAAAAATTTCCCAAATGGAAATAGTTTTATTTTAACCTTGAAAATCACACCAATTCAAGTACGATGTTGAGATCCAGAAATAGGTAAAATATTAATGCCAAGTCAGTTCCACCAAACCTTTTCCTAACTCATTTTTGTAACACTTTACTTATATCTGTAATTAACAAATGCCGTGTACAGTTTCCAAATTTGTCTTACATGATTCTTGGCCACAGAGTCTGCTAGCTGTGTAGCAATGTTAGCCTTGACATTGCTCAGTTCCTTTAGTTGATCCTGTAAGAAAAAAAACAAAAAATTAAACATTAGTGACAAATATTGAGATTTCTTTGTACTTCACATATAGCAGGCAACTTACAACTGACAAGACATTTATCCATATTTATGCACATTATTGTCTATGTTAATTTGACAGTAAAAAAACATCCCCTTCTGTTTGTCTCCTTCATAATTTTCTAGTGTATGTAAATGATAAAGACAATGATCAATACACATTCTGTGTACATTCTGTGGTGTAATTGAGTTTGCTAAGACTTTATTCAGTTCTACTGGCCATCAGCTGTGAATTTTTAGACTGCATGTTGCCAGGAGGAAATTGTCTGCCAAGTGCTTTAGTGCTGCAAGTTGTCTTGCATTCAGCTAGAAATCTTAACAATATATACATATGGCCAGTCAGATGCTGCAACCTTGTTATACCTAAACTTGTAAGTTTGTAGCTGTTGTTAGGGGCCAGTAGTATTTTACATAGAAAGCTAGAGCTGAGCAGTGAACACAACTCAGTATTTTCTCTGTTTGGCTTTGTAATTACACTTTGGTCCCGTAACAACAGTCTTTGCTTTTAAGGCTAGGTTTAACAAGGTTCCAACAGCCGATAGACGATGTCTAGAATGCCGGTATTTATTGGCTGTGGCACCAAAGCATTGAAAATTAGCCAATTTAATCAGCTAACCGCAGTAGTAAGCTTACAACAGAAAAAACTTTCATGAGCGTAATTCTTTTCCCAAATCAGTGTATTACATCTTTCACTACTGATAGTTCTGTACATCACCTGAAGTGTACGTGATTGATCCTGTGCTAACATACGAGCAGCCTCAACAGCTGACAGTTGCTCCTCCAGTCTGTGTTTGTCTTCTGACAATGTTGCTGCTCTGGACCCCAGACTGTGAAGCTCTGCTTCCATCTAGTATCACATAAAAATACATTAGAGTTCCACAAAGTAAAACTTGGGTGACTGTTAGAAACATTGTCTTCAAATAGAAATATAATAAAACTAACAATGATTGAACCTAACCTATGATATCTTATGCATGAATATGTGAGTGTGCATGAAAAAATCCGGCATAAGACAGCAAAGCTGATTTGAGCAAAACGTTTTTGAAGTGAAAATATGGGTCCGTCACAAACTTCCAACTTGGCTGTTGTTTAGGGGACCGTGGCATGTTACAGGGTAAACTGTAGATGAGCAGTGAACACTACTCTTTATGATCTCTATAACGGCTTTGTAATTAGAATACGGTCTCCTAACAAGATCCAAAAACTTCCGACTTGGCTGTTTCTAGGGGACCGTGGCATGTTACAGGGTAAACTGTAGATGAGCAGTGAACACTACTCACCATGACCTCTACAACGGCTTTGTAATTAGACTGCGGTCTCCTAACAACAGTCACTACAATATTACTTGGTCAATTAGCTATTGCCACTTATAGGGTTAAATACCATTTTCTCAAAATCTTGTTTTAGGGGGGTCACTGACTTCAATTTATCAGAAATGTCTTGTCTTTTATTATATGTACAGAACTCAAAATGTCATGTTGCCGACTTATGCTGGGTTTTCTCATGCAAACTCACATATTTCTCAAATCACCAAAACAATGATATGAGTAAGTGCAACCATAGAGATATTTATTTGACAGCATTGCAAACTTGATGTGATGCATTTTCATCAAAACATTTTAAAATCTTCATATCTCAAAGACTGATAGCCTACAAGTGCACCTCTGCACTGTCCTCTTTAATATATTCTGAAGAATATTTGAGTAAAAACCACTGAAAATGAAATTCCATTGTATAAAATGCACCAACTTCAATTATCTCTCCTACCTTCTCAGCCACAGTTCTGGCATCTCTATACTCTCTGTCCAGGTCCATCCGAATAGATTTAAGCTCATTCACCTCAATGTCCTTAAGACGAATTTGCTCATCCTGAGCTGCTCGCACCGCCTGGAAATGGGCAAGAGAAATGAATAACTAGCACTTGAGTTCCACATAAGGCAAAGCACAAAGATTAATTTGAACATCACTGGAGAAAATGAACTACTCCAATTAGAAACATACAAAATGAGATTTTAATTTGTTGTCTTAATTCAAAATTGCAAGCATAGCATAAAATATTCTTAGAGCTTGTACATCAATTAACAGTACAATTTGAGTACAAATAGAAAGGAAGGATGGATTTTCATAGTATTTAAGTCACTGACTGTTATATTCATAATTCTTTGTCTCAGAATAAAGAGCTGTATTACCTAAAGTAGGAACATACAAATACCCTAGATCTACATATCACTGCTATCTGGATTACGTGCTATGTAAGCATCAATAGTACGCCATTAAAAATAGTTCAGGTGATAAAGATATTGTATTACCTGTGGTAGCAGCATTAGCTCAGATCCCTAGCAAATATATATGGTTATGGTGTATGTAGCTAATGTAAGAATGTCATTTACAACAGTTCAAATATGACTTTCATACAACCCCCCCCCCCCTTTCCACCCCACCCCCAAAATATATGTTTGAATGAAAACAACACTGTCTTTTCCTTTAGGTAGTTGCTTGTACAGCAAAAGTCATTTTCCCATTTTCCACACAAATCCCTTGATTGAGGCATTGCCATTTTTTAACCTGTACCCAGTTCTCCACCTACCAAAGCATCAGCCAACTCCCTCTTCAAACTCTCTATCTGTATCTGGTAGTAGCCCCCATGTTGTTTCTGTCCCTCCATCTCTTTCACCAGCTGTTCGTGGCGAGCCAGCATTTGTCCATTCCCATGTTTCTGTCGATCCAGGTCTCTTTCCAGTGATTTGACTTTGGCTTTCCACCTGAAATGGATTTGGAGTTATTCTGCTACAATATCCGTAACACAGGAACAGCTGTGGCAAAAAATACCATGAGGAAACTGTTACATCAGAATATTTATACTTAAAAGAAAGAAAGATGTACATATACAGTGCAAGATATCAAACTGCATCATTTGCTCCATTTAAAGAAAAAGAAAATGGAACTGATGAGTCATTAATGCATCCAAGAACTGGCACTGCTGACTCTTAAGAGTGGTTTCCATCAATACTGTTAGCCACCATCAAATTGCTAATAAGGCAACACCAAAGAAATAGTATTCTGTATTTTTTAATCACCCTCAGTCGATGAAAAACATTAGGAAATTCACAGTAACAGCACATTAATTAGAATGACACTTAAGATTAAGCAATTTCCTAGATATTTCACAGTACATACATTCTGTGACAAGTGAATTAAAATTAAGATTAGGGAAAAAAAAACCAGTAAGGCCTTTCTGGCAAAATTTTAAATATGTAATTTTGCTCCACACAACTTCTAATTGAGTCTTAACTCAGCTTAGTCGAAAAAAGAAAACGAGTGGTGAGGTGTGTTGGATATCACTTACTGTCTGACTGTTTCTTGGGCTCTGCCTTTGAATTCATCTTTCTTTTTCTCGCTATCTTGCAATGCCAGCTGTGTATTACGCAACTCTGTTACTGTTTTCTCCATCTGTTTTGATACATCTTTCAGCTTCTGTTGCAAATCATCCACCTGCTGACTGAGATAACCTCGCTGCCTGTCTGAGTCGTCAAACTTGTCAGACATGTCTTTCAACTGGGTGATGACCTTTGCACTCTGACGTTCTCTTAGTTCCAGGTCTTTGCCCAGTGTCTGTAAAAAAACACAAACAATTTCTTAAAAAGTGACGAGCAGTAATTCTTTCTTTCTACTTTCACAACAAACTGTTGTTGGTCTGTGTGAGCTGATCATACCTGAGAATGTGAATCTAAAACATGAAAAATCCAATGCTTCATGCAATGAATCAATAAAATCATGATAACAACCAAACACACATGTGCGATTAAGAGTTTAAGTTTTGTATTTGTGGTTCCGTATTTCTAGCTCTGTATTTCTAGTTCTGCATTTCTAGTTTTATATCTGCATTTCTAAAAGGAATACTGTCACTGATATGGAAATTCAGGTACTGCATCAGTAACTGGGATGGCATTTGTCGCCAAACACAATAATTTTATATGTTGTTTATTTTTTTTGTATAAATTTGAAAGTAATTAAATTACAATATTATCCCTGTGTGTTCATCAATTCTTGGCTCTACTATATCTTACCTAAGTAATCCCAGTTAGAATATTGCAAAAAGATGTGAACATTGCTGCTTTATTAAATACACAGATTCCACTCACCTCAAGATGGTCAGAGAGCTGGGCCCTTTGTCTTTCACTCTTGTCCAGTCGTCTACGCAGATCCTCAACTTCCGTAACAGCACCAACAGACCTTACTAGATGGGTTTTCATTTCCTGTAGTTCTCTTTCCAAGTTGTGAGATTTTTCATCTTCCACTAAAGAATACAATATAAGAACATCATTCAAACTCAACGATATTGCTCATGCGTACTAAAGATTATGGTCTGAGAGAAACATTAAGCCATTGTTTTAACCCATACCCCGTGCACTACCCGTAAAGCCCGCTGCACGGTCAGTGACCTTACTCACGGAGAATCTTATCTGGGGTCACTGACCCGTGCCGCTATGCGATGACCACAAACGCTGTCCACGTGGTTCGGTTTTTATTGATCGGTATGAAAACATTCGCTGCTATGCCTTATCACGCTTGATAATGAATTAACCAGCAAAACCTTAGTCTGTCAGTCTCTAACCAATGATCTGACTTATGATTCCAAACAGACAGCTGTAGTTTTCGTGAGAACGAAGCATGATAACTAGCCACGCCCTCCCAAGCCTTACACAAATGGTTTCATCCTGATTGACACATACTAATAAACCAATGTGGGCATTTGGGGCAAAGATTATTTCAGAGCTTGTTTCTGATTGGTTCTTAAATACAGACAATTCCAGATGGTGGTCAGCTTGTGAGAAAATGAGATAATATTGCAAATTTATTGAGCAACAGTTCGCATGTCGATGTTACATCTTTTGAAAGTGTGGGGAGAGCCTTTGAAAGCTTAGTCTTTGTGATTCCGACCAGTGGTTCACTGGTTAACATGTCCATGTCACAATGCGTTTGATTTAGAAGAGATACAGTGAACAATAACACGGTGGTTACGTCTCAAAAAGGTCAGTGACCTGATGCGTGAAAATACGGCTTGCGCGTGGCGCGGTCAGCTTGACCTTCCCAACTTTTGCCGCCCGTGCTGCGTGAGCGCTTGCGAGTAAATATTGACAATTGCCGCCCCTCGCAGGGTGAAGGTTAAAATTTTACCCCAAAAAACTAAGACCTTAACTCATTTTCCAGTGTGCAATTTCAACCAATCAATGGCAGAAATGAAATGGGAGCAATCTAATATCATTTCAAACACAACAGATGCCACTTGCTCCTTGACATCCTTTCAGTTTGACTGTTGAAAAAGTAGAAAAAGAACACAAAAACAGCCTGTTTTCTAACCTGCCCTCCGTTTCCTTTGCTCTTTAACCTCATACTCTATTCGTGACTCATCCAGGTCAATCTTCATGCGATGTCTGTCCTGTTCAGCTCTTGCTAGCTGACCTCTCAGCTGCTCCACTTGAGACTTCAAAGCTGAGCGACTTCCCTCTGCCTGATCAAGTCGTCGTCGTACACTATCCAGTTCATTCTCCACCTGAGCGTATTGACAAAATATAAAAACCACAGAAAATCTGCGGAGCTCGCTGTAAGGCTTGAAGCAAAGACAGAATATGGCAAAAAAAAGACTTGTGTGTAGCAAAGACTCGTATAAGAAATAATGCAGAAACAATACAATAAAATGCAAAGGAGAAGGGAAGACAGAGTAGGACAACAATTAATTAAGGATCAATCCCAGTGTTTACTATTATCTTGATGTGACACAAAATATCTATATGAGGTAGTTGGCTCTCAATCTCCTGAATGGTGAAAAGTATTTCTGTAAAACTGGGAGAAGGAAAAGCTGTGGCTAAGAGATTTATGATTATATTTCAACCCAAAGGTATTGGATCTGAACTCAGCCTGGTTATGGAATTTTTGCATAAAAATCTGCTTCAGTTTTGTTACAACTCTAATCCTAGGGTTATGTAGACTCAATGCTAACTATGGCATTTGAAAATATTTATAGAGAAGTGGAATAAAATGAAGTGGGCCAGAATGAAATTCCAAATTCTTTTGTTCAAGACCCCTGAAGTTTTCAGAAATCAGAGTGGGACTATTTCACTCACTGGTAATTACCAGTATCTTCTCCTAGGTCAGCTAGGCACATAATAATGATGCCTTTAAAACCTAAAATGAAAGATGCTAAAAATATTGCACTTCTGTGAAATTTTCTCTTTCCACATATTCAGCAGGGTCAGTTATATGATAATAACATTATTCTGAAACAATCTGGCATTCATTACTTCAGCACTGCTTCATTCAAGAGTCATTGTTGTTTGAAATACCTTATGTCTGACTGATTCTGACTGCAAATATTGGCTTCTTAATTTGTCATCAAAGTTGCTGTTGAGTTGAGCTGACTGAATTGCCTGCCGCAGATCACTGGATAAAGTACCGTAATCATCATGCCTTTCTCGGTTGAGGTGATGCCGCTCTGCTTTGATTTCTGACTGGATGGCCTGGAGCCTTTTTTCCACACGTGTTGACAACTGTAAAATGACAAGCATTTGAAGTTTACAAGATACAATTTACAATTTCTGCTTAGTCTTTATTCCAAGCAGGTTCTGTTTGATTAAAAATACCCAGAATTTAATACCTGCCCCATCAAAATTTAAATGTTCTCTATTATCTTAATTTTCCTTCTTGAAACACAACAGAAGGTAATGACACAGGCAGAAAATTAAAAAATACTTTCTATGCAGTCATAGTAATCAATAAATAATTATATATGCAGTGATTACAAACAAATGATTATATGTGCATGATACTTACTGGATCTATGCCTGCCACACCCTTCAATGTGCTAGTGATATCTTGTAAGGATCGTCTTGTGTCACTTTCATGTCTGGAACAAATAAAACATGCATAGTTTTACAGCTGATTATATATAAAAATATTCTAATTTTAATCCTGGTCAAACACATAATCAAAAAATGTAAACAATCAGCACACTAGAAGTTCTGAGCCATTTTAATTTTGATAAATAGATGTGAGACTATAAGGGAAGGCTGTTGCTGCAAAATTTTGTCCAGCGCTATGTTCAACACATTTAGAAAGTGTGATTCAATATGGAAATTTTCCTAAGTTATATCACCAAGTTATCAATCCATCACAATTTTTAAACATACTTTGAACCACTGATTTCCTGTATCATTTCATAAATTAGAGAGGGAAACACTTTCTCTGAAATCATATTCATGACCATGATCTTCCAACACTGTCTCCTATAGATAATACAATGAATAATTTATCAACAAGCTGCTTACCTGTCTCTGCGATCCATTTCTTTGTTAAAACTTTCTTCCAATTTTAATTGCTCAGATGATATATCTCTAACTGATTGGTGGATTCCATGCAATTCTCGGTTCATATCATCCGCAAATCTCACAGCCGATTTACGCTTGCGTCGCCGACTTCCAGATGGGGAGCCATAGTTTTCTGAATCACTCTGTACGGTAACAGAAAATCTAACATCAACTAAATGCAATGTAAGTAAAACATAAAGTGCCAAAATATGATTGGCCACTTCTGCAAATTCAAAACTATGAGGAACAATTAATGACAAAACAGTAGGCTTGTATACAGAAACTGAATCTGCAGCAACTGAATTTGTGAATGAAATAATGAAAGACAAATAAAAAAAAAAGGGATCACTAATGCTAATAGGCCAAATAAAAAAAAAATTTAAAAATATCTACAACAGGCTCTCTTTGGCCAGTTTATGACCAATGTCAGAAAAGATACTTGGCCACTTTATGTTGCTGTACTGTGACCAAACTGGTCAAACCTATTTCCTTCCAAGAAAATTATTGTGCAAATAAAACTCATGCTGCACACTAACCAAAAATAATAATTCAATGCAAGAGTTAACAATTCAAAAATATAGTGCTCAAGTACATATGAATTCTAAAATGAGTCTTATTTAGAAGCAAAATTTTATGCAAACTTTATGTGACAGTATTACTTCACATTCTTGTAATAACTATATCATCCTCTGCATTAATTTGCTGGTCTATGCCTACATTTAACAAAGTTATTAAGTAGCTAACAACCTTTTCAGTTTATTTGAATGTTTCTTTCATCAATGACATCTGATTTCTCTGTTTTTATTCATCAGTTTTCACTAATGCAAAAATACACAGGACACTATACTTACCCCATAGTCCCTGTCTATAGCATTGCCCCGGTGCCTTTCATACTGAATGTCATCCTGAGTCCTGTCCAGATCACCACGGATCTGAAGACACACACATTCAAGATACAATTTTCAAACCAGTTACTACTCAGCTGTCAGAAACAAGACTGTTGCTGCTTCTCCTGTTTTTCAATACTCCCCTGGGTCAAAATATTCTAGATAACCATAAACACTAATATATCTGACACTAGGCATTAAAGTTACAAACTTTCAGGACAGATCAAACACAACTTGCTAAAAAAAAATCAATGTATTGAAATTGGTGACTGAATGTGTCAAACCATTAACTAAGTAAACATTCCAATGGCCAGAATGAATTTTTTTTTACAACTGCACAAGTGAAATTTTTACACTGCTATGACTTGTATCATTCTGTGACAAAGATAAGCTTGAAATTTAGGTTACAGAAATTGATAAGCCATATCATAATATTGAACACACAAAGGAATAGATAGTATAACAAATTTTCCTTACTCTGTCTATGGCTGATCTTTGATTCTGTCCCACTGAACTGTAGTCATCCAGCATATGATCCAAGGACTTGAGGTTACGTGTTGTATCCTGGCAAACAAGAAATATATATATATATGCAATAATGCTGTTTGTAAAACTATAGAATACAGCCTAATTGCAGGCAGAGTAACTTGGTCTGTGCTGTGGTATTGATGCATCCAATACCATGGTCATGAATTAAAGTGTCACAAGTGAATTATGACAATGTAAATTATTTGATAAGTCTGTGCATGAAAGAATGAGTTGTAACAAAGCCTAAACACTCATTTACACTGTATTCAAACTATAATACCCTTCATAAAAACAAAAAAGAAGTGTTCTAGATTCTTTGCACTGAAAGAATTACACAGCTGAAGAAAGAAAGTCTTCATCGGTGTGAACGACTCAAGTCATCGGTGTGAACGCCCAAATAGATATTGTGCTTAGTTTTTTCTCAAAACATGAAATTTGGATACTGAGATTATACAATTGCTCACCTGGCTTGAAAAATGTAAACTTTGATAAAAATGGCAGAATGTAATCTCAAAAAGTTATAGGACCAAGCACGGACTGCAAATGAAATTGTTATATGCTGGTAACTCAAGCCACTTCAAAACATTTAATGGCAGCATTACAGTGAAGCCAGGGATAATAACCCCTGAAGAAATTTTAAGTCAATCATTATGCCATTCAGGGATCAAGAAATAAAATCCTGTATACCGCTGGCTGTGAATGGTTGGCAGACAGATTCAATAAAGTCTATTCAGATATTCCACCACACAATTTCCAAACTGTTCAATATCTGACCTTTCACCTGAAACATGGCCAGCCATGTCTATATTATAGTTACATTTGCTAGTAATAGAAGCACAAATCACATACTCTGCATGGCCCTATCTCTATTGATAGTTTATTTGCAATTTAGATGTGACCAAACAATTACAATAAGCTCTTTGTAAGGACAGAGCAAAACTCTACCCCCCCCCCCCCCCCATTTTTCTCCTGTTCCCTACTTCCACCTCTGTTCAACTAGATCTATCAGAAACTAGACAAAAGGGCACACAGCACAACTGTAGCTGGATTTCAATTGTACTGATTTTGTGAAGAGGGTATGGCACATAGCAAATCAGTCATCTGTGACAAACCTGAGAAATTCAATAACAGGATCACAACATAACAAAACTGTCACACCAGAGCTGCTGGAACTACAATACAAAAGCATTGTTGACATTGGCTGCTTGAAATGTGACTGTCACTGGCGAAGTGTGTTTTATGTGTAAGGCCAGGGAAATAACAGGACTGGCCTGTTCTTAAAGAAAATGGGCAAATGGGACCTATCAACCCTATCTATTATTCTTTTATTTATGTCTTTAGATATATTTGGTCCTAAAAACTTTTTAAAGACTTCTGTTATCAGTTCTATGCATCTATGCAGCCTGTATTATATTTGAAGAAGTAGTATCTGAACTAACTTGGGGAAAAACACACATAAATGTTTTGCCCTACTTGGTGTCCACATGAACTGTTGCACCAGAAAGTATTGTAAAGCACTCAAGTTTAACAAATAAGTGAAGGAATGTCTGGAAATAATTTTTCTGGGGAAATTAAGTTTTCTTAAGCCTGGTGGGGCAGCAGTAAATCAGCCTATAAAAAATACGCCATGTCATAACTGTTTCATGCCAAGCTCATTTTTGCTGGTTTTCCTCTACTTTTTCTTCTTTGAACAAATGATGATCATGCGAAAACTCTCTTATGTCCACAAAAAGTATGCAGAGTCCTTTACAGTGGTTATTCTGCAATCTCATACATCAATGAAAACCTGATGCAACAAGAAACATAAAACAAACCTTTTCTTCTAATTTTGCCATAAAATTATTTACATTAAGCAGGTTTTCAGATAATCCTATACAGTGTATTCAACGCTAGGAGGTAAGAACTTGGAGACATTTCCATTCATCCAGCCTCCTGGCCCCATTCTTCACTTCCCTTCCTCCACTCACAAGCCCAATAAACTTCGCAGTGCATGTATTTCAAAATTCAACTTCTTTAACAAAAATAAGAGGCACCCTGAACTCTAGTGTGAGGTTGAGAATACATTCCAACTTCAAGGAATGCAGTGGATAAACATTCAAACTCTACTGGCTTGTGTATAATTCATTTACCCAAATATCTGCTTGTCGATCTAGACCACTGTTTTAATACTCTATCCATACATAATCCTAATAATGCTAGAATTACTCTGCACACAATTCAAACTCCTAATTGTACATAAATGACAAATGTGCTTGTTTCCTATGACATTTTTTTCATTTTTGGGCGTCAGAGAGACGACAAAAATAACTGCATTTGATGATAAAACAATCTAATTAGCACATGTCAAACCTTTATATTCCAAGAGATAGCTGTAAATCATGCATGCTACATGTTTTTTTTTTTTTTTTAGCAATGATGTAGAAATGTCAGTTAAAATATAGCAGATGATACATTTATTTTGACAACGATCAGTTATTTCTGAAATGACTGGCAACAATTAAAAGTAAACAAGTGAACCCAACCACACTGTATGGAGATGTACTGAATTCTTATGACAAAGAAATAACAAATACAAGAAATGTCACTTTCAATGCAGACATGTCCCAAGTGAGACGGGCAGGTTATCCTCTAAAATACAAATAACTTTGCAAATAACTATGAAAATAAAAGAGGCATTCAGCCTAATTCAGAAACATTATCGCAGGGATAAAACAGGAGTGGAACTTTATGTACTAGGCACTGATTAATCAATGATGTACTATCTTTATTACATCCTTCATTAACTCTTAGAAGAATAGAAGACAACAAAGCCGATGATCGGCCCAATTATTTATAGTGAAAAAGATGATGGGGCTGATCATCAGCCTGACTGTATTATAGTGAAAAAGATGAACAGGCCAATTATCAATTACCATTGAGAAAACAGTTCTGATTAGACATGTCATGGTCTTATAGCCAATAAGAAAGCTCGTTTCATAAAATCTATAAACCTGTACATATCCATGGCAGATCTTCCTGTTGCTGTAAACACATTACCATTTTTTGTGCTGTGACCCCTTGTCTTTCTAAAGGGGTAAAATCCAAATTACCCCTGTCTCCGAATGGTTCAAAGTCATTCCAGATTCCAACTTGTGGGTGTTCCCCTTGAAATTTCATGACGTACAATAATCAATATACTTTACTATCTGAGGTCCCCGGCCCTGCCCGGGATAAATCGGTTTGAATATTAGTTCGGTTCTGGGTGGTTATCATGGACCTGCTTCATCTTGCCTGTTCCTATTTGTTTATTCTATTTGTGTTTGTTTGTTTTTAAATAAGTCTTAGTGCTCTGCCTATGTGATTTGACACCCTGCGCATCCCATACAATAGCATGATTTGCACACGGGTTAATGTGTTTGATAATGAACACATCGCAGGAAGTGATAACGAAACCTTAAAATGGCGAACCATGACTAGAAATAGATCTAAATGATGCCGAAACAATGAAAAATGAAACATAGAAGCCTGAACATTTCATAATTTCTAATATAGCCCATGTTAATTTCGCATTGATAATATATGGTGTTGTGCAAAGTTTGAAGCCTGAGTGTGATGCGGTTCCTGAGCCTTAGATGACCAAAGTTTCGAGTTACCAAAATATATATATAGTATAGATTATTAATCATTAAAAAAAAGTCCAATATGTTTTTATCCTACAATTTTTGGAAACACAACATTCCACACTGAAAAACCTACACCCTTGGGACATACCATTAACATTGTGTGATAAAAAACAGAAACCGGTCTGTATTGAAATTGTTTTTCTTGAACAATTTGCACAACACACCAATATCACATTGTACCATGAAATAAAAGCCAATTAGATACCCTTGACACAACAGGACATTAGGCATATCATTTATAACATCTATTGCCTCATTACAGATCCTCACTTCCCAGCCAGCCACTCCATGGAAATCCATGCAGTGTGTGGGACTGACGTCAAGTTTGCACATGAGAATATTGTTCCTACATAGATCCTACATAACATCACGCTGACGTCCAGTTGATGTAGAAAGCCTGCTCCTACAGTGATCATACCAACCCTAAGGAAATCCTACACAAACCTACATTGGATTAACACAGGGATGCTAGCTGGGTTGATACCATTATCCCTTGAATTTCCTCATAATGTTTACACTTTATACAATTTTGGATTCAGTTTATGCAAAGTACCTGATCCTCTCCAATAACCGCACACTAAGGAACGAAATGTAAAATATGTCTGACCTGTAAGTTGGCAGTAAGGCGATAGAGTCTGTCATCATTTGTTTGAGAATGATGCCTTTGTCGAGGGGGTGGAGGGTAGTATTCATCACTCTCACTTGACATGTATCTAGCCATGATTATATTCCACAATTCTCATATCATAAAGATGGCTGATGGACATCTACAAGAAATTCTGTGAGAGAAATAGATGCACAAAAACCCTTTCACTGTAAAAAAACAATAAAATTCCCACTTTGCCTTTGCTGAAATCTCAGTATTTCCACAAGCACTTTCACTCTGTGCGATTATTTACTACCAACACTCCAGAGACATCAAGAGTACCGAAAAACCAATTGTGTTAGTCTTTACAGATTCAGGATTTTTAATTGGCTTTTTTAATTAATTTTTTTATTTTACAGTATGTGTGAAATTTAATGGAAGCTAGCATATATATCATATATTTTAAAGACAGTTTAACAATATTTTTGCTGTTACAAATACACTCTCACAATTAGCTATTAGCTATTACAAGATCCAAAGTATGTGCAGGCATTATATTATATTTAATGATCTTTAACAGTTGGAATTAAAAAAAAATATTATAGGGCCTTATAAATTATATATCTTGAACTCAGTCATGGTGTATTTTAAATTGCCCCTCCCATGATACAATTTATTCAGACTTTCCTTTGGGCTATAGGAAAATGTATATCAAATCCTGAGCATATAAATTTTAAACTTTATGTAATTTAACAATAAATATGTAATAGCCCACATTAACTCTTTACATGTGGCTAGATCGGCAATCTTCTCCTCTGTACAACATTCTGAACATGGAATCTACAATCATGATAAGGGAATCATGTCAAAATTGTGAGTTCATATAAATCATGATTATGGCAACATTTCAAAGAAATGCTTTCCTTATGAATTTCAGTTTTGCACAACTGATCTTTGACAAATCAAAGACACATGCAGATCTATAGCAATTTTAGTGTTTATCTTGTTCATGATCTTACTGGTTGTAACTTTTTGTGCTAAAACCAGTGCACTGTGAAGTGAATGAATTTGTTGCACATCTTAAAATAATCATTCACAATGGTCAAATTTATAAACAGATCCTAGTCATCCTCAGTTTGAAAACATGACAATCATAATATCCGTAGGACGGTACTATGATCAATAAACACACAGATCTATAATCCTCTCTCAAAAAACACTTGTTTGATTTCTGCATTTATACAGAACATCTGATCTTTTATTACTATTTAAATTTACATTGTTATTTTCAAACTTGAAGCTCAAATTAAAGATCACTTTTTCATGAAAGACGTCTCGGTGATGCTAATTTTCACAACATGAACCAACTGTTACTTTATACATTACTAACCATGATCTAAAGCCATATTTATTTGGCAGCCATTGCCCGAAAGTGTCTCTTGGATTCTTGTAGTTAGCATTCACTGCGTTATAGCCTGTGTGGCAGAAAATCAATATTATTGGAATTGCTCCACTACGTAGCTTGACTTAGTAGTATTAGTGGTAGAATCTTGGCATGTTCTAACATGCTTTGGGTTTATTTCATACCGGCCATTTGCCTCTTACTGACAAAAGAGAACAATTGCAATAATGGATGGATAGAAGAAATCACCAAAGCACTGCTTTCTCACGCTATTATGCGCATAAAAATGTCAAATCAGTCTGGAAATTAGGACTCCTTCTGAATTGTTTATCTTGACAACGATCATCCATGCGGTGAAAAAACAACTTCAACGAGTGACTCCAAAAGATTTGAAATTTATTTGGATATTCGATTAAGGAACTTCACTATTTAGATATGTTATGATTACTGTTGAGCAATTTGAGGATTGAAATTTAATGGTTGGAGTACATTATTACTTTGAAATTTGTTTTAGCTGGCTCTGTCTTCCAAATCGCCAGTTTACAATTTTAAGTTTCCCTACTTCCGGTTTTTCGTGCTAAAAATAACTATGGTACTGGAAGGCTGATTTGAAAGAGCCAAAGTAGTGATTCAAGGAAAATTTAGAGCCATTTTTAATTCAAAGTAGCAGCGAACAGAATGACCATGTTCAATTTTTTTATCAAATAACGTAGGTCAACATTTTGTCAGAGGATTTTCATTACAAAAACCTGTAATTCTCAGACACACACTTAATTAACTTACTTTAGCTTATGCCTAAACCCGGCCCTGAATTTTTGTCAGGCTGTAATCTCGCAAAGGTGTAGATCTAGGTAAATTTTATTTAGGCCTAATCTTTCATCAAAATTTCGTTCTGCGGTTTCAAGGCAAGTGCAATGCTAACCTTGTATTGGGTTTCTGTCTTGTCGGCTCTTTCTCGTTCTAATTATTTTCGGCGAAAATGTCTAGATCTAGATCTAGCTGTTGTGGACCAATTTCTGACTGTCATATCACCCTATTTGATACTGTAGCCTGCTATCATCTGCCGGGGTGCGTTAACGATCTTGCCTATGTCTTCCAATGCTCCCCCTCCCCCATGTCAAGGAAACGGTAGTAAAATATAGTTGTTTTAAAAAAATCCATAGAGAAACATTATATTCATAATGTACCCACAAACGAATATAGCCACCAGGGCACACACTCACGCGCAAATTACTTCAGTTAAAAAAAAAATCCAAGTCTTGATCAGGAAAGAAATTGAAAGGCTGAGGTTGATAATTTTTGTCTAGTTAAGCGGTAATTATGATAGATGTTATCGTGTTTTATTGTCGAGCGCTTCACAGACAGCTAGGCCACATTAGTTTTATCTAGGATATTAGATGTTATGAAGCCTGCCAAGTTTAATATGTAAATCAACATCATACACACAGTGCCGCCAGCATGTCTCACACTTCACAGACAATCAGTATCAAGGACATCGTATTGATTTTGCTGTTCCGTCACATTATGAGCATATCATCAATGATATTATAATACTATAGCAGCTTTCATATGCGCCATGGAGTCTGTTTGAGCATGATTCAAATGAACAATAACATAGATCTTTTTACTGCGAGAGATGATTCCTTATAACAGTTGTGTGCTGTATGACCGAGAGCCTGTTAATTGTATATTTAATGTTTCTACTGATGTTAAAACATACATAATTATGTAGTATCTGACTAATATCAAATTTTTATATGCGCAGAAGAGTGGTAATTGCCCGTTTTAAATTCCCTGTTTTTTTTTTTTTCAGCAGCAGACCTCAGAACTGAATTTAAATGAGTCATTTGTGAATTAACTTGATCTTGTTAGTTACGAAAAATTATATTTGATTTCTCTTTGCGAGTGCGGAAGGGTGGGGGGGGGGGGCAATTCTTTATTTTTTTTTAAAAAATGTATTAAAAAATAGTCATATATATAAACTAAATTTTGATCAAACCGATTTGAAAACTTGCGCACAAAATGTAGGCCAAAGTTCTTGTGTGCTCGCATGACAGTTACACAATATTACACATGCACCGGAGAGCGACAGTGTGATGCGTTGTGTACACGTTTGTTGGTTACTTTATTTGTGATTTCAGGGGATTCGCTTACAAAAAATATCAACCTATGACTGAACTTCCTATAAAAAGAAGCTTTACAGTTAGGCAGTGCTGTCGCTGATACCTGACAGATGCGAACGAACAAAACAGCCAGGACTTACGCGAGGATAACAATCAGGTAACTACATAGTACATAATCGCACGTAGTATATGCTACCCGGTACATGTTCTCTTCGCACTAGGATGTGTTTGAGTATACGAAAGTTAGAGCTGCCATCACAGTCTAGTCATTAAAATCACCTTTTAGTAAGACATGCAGTACATTGTAACATGTATTATTATTATTATACTAATATGAGACTGGCAGAAGATTGCAGTAATTAGCTGTTACAAGCTTTATATATGCGCCGAAATGGTAGTGCATTCAAAGCACACAATATTTTTTGGCTTAGCATGTTTGTAAACTGCTATTTTTAATGGTGTGATGGTAAAAATTTTTATTGGGGTGGGTGGGGGAGGGCGGGAGGAGTTAGTACTGGCGGCTTTAATTAGTAAGTTTAAGTTTCCAGAGAACAGGAAGAGGGCACGTGACCATCTCGTTGCGGCGTAAACAGTTACGCGTCAGTATCTGATTGCATAGTTCATGGCTTATGGTCAGTTTGTATGAAGTACGTACTGCAAGCCAAACAAAAAATAAAAAATTGGCCATAATGTATTTAAACAGGATCTCTCGTCAGGTCTATCTTTCTGATGTCGGGGAGGTGTTGCAGATAACATAAAAAAATAGATGGCATGCGGAACTGAATCGAGCCTTAACTTTTTTTTGTTTTTTAATTCAACGGCAAACCGGGCCGTAGCCCTACAGAATGATTGCACATCGTTATTTTGTTGTCACACGTTTTATTTAGCATTGACTGCATGTGGTGAGATATTGTTATTATGTTATATTATTACGTGGTGAGATAACCTTGTGGCCAGAGGATTAACGGTATGTGCCATGATTGGCAAGTGGATCATAATTAAGGGTGGGACTCGTGACTGCTAGATATAGCTTAACTTCGCCGAATGGTAATTTAGATAGCACGGGAAGAGACCAAGAGGGGAAGGGGGGCGCACAGCCTCGATTCTTATCATACATGTATATAAATTCTAGCCTGTTGTAGGGCAAACTAAACACCCTGAAGACTGAAGGGTTCAGAATTTAGAACTTCAGTATGTCTCTACATGATAATTACGTTCGCGCTACTTAGCGGAAGTGTACCGGTGCGCAGGTTTAGTCTGATAATGTGTGTGTGTAGGCCTATGTGTGTATTATATGTTTTCGCCCCTCCACCTGTCTGAATGTAATTAACGTATAGGCCTATACGTTGTTGTTTCTATGTCAAGAGTCTGTCTGCTCTAGTAGGTGTATCTCAGTTGACTGGAAATGATATGATTACAAGAGTTGGATCCGTATCAGAGCAACATCTGAAGAAGCAAAAATGACGGAGAAACTCCAGTCAGTGATGAGCCACGTCGGGCTATACAGCAAAATCGCATTTGCCGTGACATTGGCTAAAGATGTGGGCATTCTTGAGGTGCTCTTAGCAGCTGACCAGCCTTTGACGTCACAGCAAATAGCGGACAAGAAGGATTTGAAAGAGAGGTAAGCAGTTTTTGCTTCCTAGCAGAGGCATAACTGGGATTGATGGCTCCCAAAGTTGATGAAAAATAATACATGTAGTAATAATAGTAGTAATAGGCCTAATAATCTATAGCCTAATAATAATTAATCAAAGTAATAAATGGCACCTTCTAAAAACTGATTCCTTTGAAATTGACAATGACTCTGACTCAATGGCACTTGAAGCAGTAAAAAATGCCCCCCCCCCCCTTCCAAAAAAACAAAACTCCAACCAAACTTGGTTCCCAGAGCATGAGCCACATCAGTCCCATCCAGTTATGCAGTTGTTTCCATGAGTGAAAAGTGCTGGTAGTTTTGCATATAGGCCCCATTGTAGAGTGGACATCACTTTAATCCTTAAAATTATTTATTCCATAAGTAGCCTACTCTGTGACTGTGGTGCAAGAACAAAAAAAGACTTAGAGTATCAAAACTGAACTGGCCTCTCCCTCTTCCTGAGACTCGGGAGCTATTATTGTTTTATCAAAGAAATACCAGTGAACATATATACGAGTAAAATTAGGAAAAGAGAATATAAGTAAGGAAGGAGAGTACCATATGAGTTACACAACTCCCCCCCCCCCCCCCCCCCCGACGCTCCTAAAGTGGCATTTTTGTAGTATCCATAGCGTATGACGGAAATGGAACTCATTCAGAAAATAATAATGTCCCAATGACAACAAGCTTTCCGTCAGTTTGCTTCCAAGTGAAAGGGCGAAGCGGAGCAATTTCCAGCATGAGATCTCAAAATGTCATCATTAGCTTACATTAATGTCATAATGAACGTTTTGAGTTACATGCAAGTGTGAGTTGTATGTGTGTGTGTGCACACCTTTGCATGAGTGAAAAAGAGAGAGAATAAATGGAAAGAAATGGGTGATGCACCAAAAAGGTTACCTGGGAGGAAGGAATATGAATGCAGGGTGGCTTATTTCTCCATAAAGTTACCTGTAAACTTGTAACAATGGTGCTTTTAAAACCTTTTAATTAATTTCCAGATATGTGAGGGAACTGCTAGGTTGCATGTGCAGTGTAGAAATAATACAGGTCAGCTCTGATGAGGCTGGTGCCAACAGGTACTATATCAGTGCTGAGGGAAAAGGTATCATAAGTCACAGTTTGGTTGGATTCAATATGAACAAAGCTATCATGGAAGCTTACAAGCCAGTGAGAGATTGTGTGTTTGCCAGTGGACCTAAAGGTATGTCATTCAAAATCTTGATCTAATAATTTTATTGTAAGTGAGTTTGCTGATTTTAACTAATATGACAGGCCAGCAGATTCTGTTGATTATTTATTTAAGATTTTATCATCCCTGTCTTTCAACTGTTTCATTAATCAACCATTCACTCATCAGTATCAACCAACTAATTATTAATCACTCATTTCGATGGACTTAAAAATTGAGATGCTCCAAAAGCTTATTCACACACACCCCACTCAGTGAGTCTGCCTTTTCCATGCTAATGCCACTTATTCATTCACTCTGTTATTCATCAATTTACCTAGTCCACTCATTTATTCACCCACCCACTCATTCATTCATTCACCCTATCAGTTCTCTTACATACACACTCACTTACAATTCACTAATTAATTACTTACTCGATCACCCTTTCACTAACACTCATTCAGCCAACATGGTTTCCCAGCTATACTCAGAATCTCTTTTACTCGCTTTTCATAAACTGAACTTAACCTCACCAGTGTCCAAAATAAATAATATTATCACCTTGCATCGACTCCAAGCCAGCTCATGTGAAGTATGTTGAACTCACTTTTCACTTCTTCCCATTTCAGGAGTGCATTATGGAGAAGAGCTATTTCACTTTTTAGATGAGAAGAATACTGGGAGTTCAGATAAGATCATTCAATTCATCCTTGAAACAGTTCCTGAACTAAGGACCAGACTAGGTTCGTTCCATCCATCCATTCATTCATTCATTCATTCATTCATTTATTTATGTATTTTATTTATTTGTTTTAATTAATTTATTTATTTCCTTATTTAATTTATAATACATGTATTCATTTCATTTCTATAGATATATTTTGAGTTACTTTGAGCAGTTTTGTTCTGTTAACATGATTAATGGTTAAAAAAGCCTGCTGAACATTGCTTTGAAAGAGAGAATAGATGATACATGTATATCATTGCGACTGTTTTTGTAGATACAACCAAAAAAGTATTATTAAAATAGAGACTGTAATAAGTTTTATGGCTGTTTAAAAATGGAGGGGAGGGGGGCATGATCGATAGCTAAATTTGCTAATTGGCAAAATACAGTACAAGCAGTTTCAGCACAGTGTTTCAATGAATATATCGTTACCTAAAGTAAGTTTTGAGATTTTTGATACCACTTATTTACTTTGTCTTTACTTTAGAACAAGGCATCAGTGTAGCAGAGTTCGGCTCAGGGTCGGGACGCTTTTTGAGCAAACTGGCATTGATGTTTCCACATAGCACTTTCACTGCATCGGAGTATCGTAGTGACCTGGTGGACACAATGAAAAAATTGTGGAAAGATGTACCAAATATGAGATGCGAGTTGATAAACCTCTGTGCTGTTCCGTCGACAATGCAAGCACAGTATGATTGGCTTTTCACTATGGATGTTATCCATGACTTGCCACATCCTCTGGAAGCTCTGAAAGGGGTGAGAAGGCTCATCAAAGAGCCTGATGGGTTGTTTACAAATCTGGATATGGCAGGGACTGGCAGCCATCAGGCTGATGTTGGCAGTCTTGATGCTGCTTGTCTGTATAGTATCAGTACCTTCCTTTGTATCCCTGAAAGTTTCCAGGAAGAAAACAGTGAAGCCTTCGGTGCATGCTGGGGAGAGAGCACAGCTGTTGGCTTGAAGAAACAGGCCAGATTTGAGGTTGAAGTCAGAAAATTCGGTCATGATGCACGTGAAGCTTTGTATGTGTGTCGACCTACTTGAATATTGAATTATTTGTTAAATTTGAACCACTGAATCAACTTTTAGTGGATGTGTTGCAGGAAGCTTAACCCTTTGAACACTATTGCCCTGTACACGGTCAAATTCTACGGCGATATATACAGCGGTCAGAAGGGTGACACCGCATATTTGTGCTCTTATGTCATCAAAAATTGCGTTTGGCCGCCATTTTTTATTCCCAGTTGTAAACAAAGAAAAACTAGAAGCCGGTGCGTAGTTTGGAGAGGTTTTTTTGTGAAATTTTCGTGATGAATGCACAGAATGCAAAATTTTTTTATGTATCAAATGGGGCTCAACGTGCTGGACCGACTGGCATACCAAGGCCCAATACTGGAGATAAAAGATAAGAAAAACATTCTATAATACTCACATTTGCTCCCTATCCATCAATGTTGTGTTTGTTGTGTGTTTCCATCATTATATTACTGTTTATGAAAATGGCAATTTTGGGCTGGGGGACCAGGGACGGGCGTTCATAAGGACAGAGGAACCAGTGTTCAAAGGGTTAATGCAATTTCCTAGTGTCTTTTGTTTTGTATGTTTACATGTTTTATTCTAGGTATCAAGTTGTCATTTTGAATTCACATTTAATCTTATCTGATTTAGTTACATACTCACAGTTTTCATATTTAGTTTGTCTTTATCTTTAAAGAAATCACAAAAGAGTTCCTTATTGTATAAATTTTATACAGTTCTTAATTATTGTCCTCATATTGTTGGGACAGATTGTAAGTTTTATATTCAGTTTAAATGTATAGTTTTCATCGAAATTTTGTTGTAGTTGTCTTGTGACTGTCAAATTCTGTTATGTTGGTATGAAGATTACTTAATGTGACATGCAACTCATTGTTGTGATTCTTAACATACTGTGTTATTAACTTTATTCTAAGTGTCATGTCAACAATTTTCACACTAAAGTCTTGATATCTGACTAATAATCTGTCTTACAACAACACTTCGCAAAAGTTGTAGACGTGGACCAATCCTATAAATAGGTAGTCTAAACTGCCCCGCTAAAGGGGCGAAATCCCGTTTTGTCATAATTTTAGGCCAACATTACAAGGCTATTATTGCTGTGTATTTATGTGAAACGGCATGTATTCCACATCAAAATAAAGTTCAATCTTTCCTCTGACAGAATGTACTTTCTTTTGCATTGTTTAATGTGTTAAGCTGTGTGTTTTTATAGCTTGAACAGGACATAGTCTTGCCGTTTTCAATCTGAGATGCGCGCACCGAATTGACCCCCTCGTAACTAATGGTCGCAGCACGTCGCGCCGATATAGCGCATGTGTTTGAAAATAACTCACATAGAAAGCCAGATAAATGAGGTTTAATTCAATACATTTTTCATCATGTTTTAGGTTGAAATTCCGTTAAAAATCATTCGTTGAAAAGTTTGTTGACCGAGAAAGTGGCGGAAACTTGAATAGGTCAGGATTAAAATTATACACAAATGAACCTCAGCCTTTGTATTTTCAGGGTGTGCCATAATTAGACATAGGGCATGTTTGGACGCGAAGCGCCAACTGTTTTTATAGACCTACCCAATGCTTAATTTCGTCACCTTTTTCTGACACTCAATGGCGACGCGGTTGACCTAATTTTCAATTTTAAAAAAATAAAAACATTATTTTTGACTCCCTTGTAAGAGTTCACACAAAATTGACGTCGGATGAAGGTTGATGACTAAAAAAAGTAAAATAAGATGTTTGTACTATATTTGTACCCCTTGAAAAAAATTGAGCATAATATACGCCCCCTTGACTTGGAAACCGATAATTTTTAATGCTGTGACTCAATAAACAGACATTTTATGGGCGGACAAATTTGGATTATTGTGCAATCTGTAAAAGGTAGCAAATTTGAGGTGTTTTCTCACTTTTGAAAATGCCATAGCTTTCAAACCCTTTAAGCCAGAATGACAAATTTGGTACTGTAGCATCTGCAGGCTGCCCCTTCCCCCTCCCCCATTTTGCTTGTCATACTGGTGACTGGGCATGTGTTCACTTCTTTTTTCCTTTTATTGTTGACAGCGTGTACTCAGTGACCTGACTTGTGAGTAGTTTTTTTCCTCGCTCGGTTGTTGTTGGGTGATTTGACCCTTTTTGTAAATAATATTATTGGTATGTTCCTGAACATTCTATAATGTCGTAGATATAGATGTTTACGCCAGATTTGGCCTTGAATGATGTAACCTGGTGATGACGTATTGATACGTGATTGGTTAGTTTGTGTGTTTCGGGCGAGGGCAGAGGTTAGATTAATTTCGGGAGCTTTCTCTTGAAATATCTATATTATATGTAGACCCATGTAAGTGGTAAAGGTGGGTGATTAAGTGAGTTTCCAGCACTTGTGCGTTTCCCCGTGTGGCATAGGATATTTAATTGTAAGGTGTTCTCTGGTGCCTTCCTAGTATTTTATTGTTGGGTTTACAGTTATTAAACTTTAGTATTATTTAATCGATCGCCAGATCTCGTGTTTATTTTTCCTACAGCTGTAATAGTTTCGTTTTCTAAAGGCTTGTAGTTAGATCAACTAACTCCCCCCTACTGTAACTTTCTAGATCAACCTCAGCTGTTGCAGCTACCAAAATTCTTAGAAAAGCAAGCTCCATCAGATTAGACAATAACTGGTGAGTTGTGATAAAAAGTAAAAATCAGTTTGGACTACCTACTATAAATTGCAGTTGTTGTTTGTATGGTGTTCTTTATAGTGTGTTTATTTTTGCAAGTGTCCATATGTGTTTGATCATGAATTGGTCTATGAAATAAACAGGAATATTTTTTTGTAATGGACTTGCCTTTTTAAAGTTCCTTCACTGATGTCATCCTTTTTTCCATTCATCCCTCCTTTTAAACATCTACATGTACTTACTCTGATATCTATCAGCCTATCTACTCGCCTACTCACATGAAGTACATGCATTTCCACATTTCTTTCCTGATTGATATCAAACCCAGTTCTCCTAGAAGTGCCTACATAGCCAAACCTGTTGAATGCCTTGTTAATTTACTACCAACCTACAATTTGCAATCTCACTGTCTTTCTGAGAAAAAAATTATTGCTCCCCTTTTATTCTTGTAACTGAAGAAAACCGCAGAAAATGCATGATAATGAAACCTAAATAAAGTGGAATACATATTTTCTTGATTGGTTGTAGGGGAAGCTACTGGCTGTCCCTCAACAATCGGCCCTTTTCCCTTGAGTCCTTTCCCTTTATTACAATATTTTACTTGAGTCTCCTAATTCACAATATTTATGTTGTAATTGCATTTTTAAATACATGTAGTTTTAAGAACACATAAATGTACAGACATGGTGTGACCACACTTTCTGAGGTCTGTTTACATAGTGTCACTTCTTGGCCAGTTATTCCCCCTATGGTTTTCTTCTCATCCGTCTGCATAGGCTGACACTAGGTAGGGGTAGTTCATCCATTGATAAACCCAGTCTGTGGGAGGACTGGGTTTCTTGAGGCACTGTACTTTGGATTTTTTTTTTCAGAGTGACTGTGCTATGGAGCCAGTTTTGGTTTTGACAGCTCAATGAATTTCGCCCAAGGGTTTTGCGTTAGTATTAGGACTGGCTAGTTGACTCAATATGACCAGAGTAACAATTTTGGAAATCCGAAATTGGTCACAATTCCTAATATTGCATTTTGACTATGTGACTCAAATAAGACACTATTCATTTTGTTGTCTTTTGCCATCCTTTTTCCACATACAACAACTTAAATACAAGGTGGAATTTTGTGCTAAGCATATACTGTAGAAACAATTGACCTGCTATGCTAGGTCCAAGTTTTTATGTGTTATGTCTGTTGTAAATTATGTTGAGGTGCAGATATGTACTTTTATGTTAAATATTTGTACCAAAGAAAATAAGCTTTAATATAAAGCATTTAAAGTTTTGTGGAAATCCGAATCGTTGATTCGGCAGGTTATAAGATAAGATAAGATAAGATAAGATAAGATAAATTTTATTCGTCCTTGTACAAGGAAATTTGTTTTGATCATTGAATACATAACAATACAGTTACAGAAGCAGAAAGTATGATACATAGCGCGCACGCACACATATATACACACACACTGATAAATTAACTAAATTAACAAAATTAACAGTGCACACAATATGCTTCCCTAACTAAAACACATTGACCTGACACGCAGGACATAATTCTACTGTGCACAGATTACGATCAAGATGACGACATTATTGTAACATCCTAGTTGATGATGGAATAAACGATTTAAAGTAGCGCTCAGTTTTAGTTTTCTTTGACAACAGCCTTAAACTTCTTACAGATCTTGTATATTCCTTGTTCAGGGGATGTTGGGGGTCATTTATAATAATATTAGCTTTTTTAATACAAGCACCAGTGTACAGCTCATCAAAATATGGCAGATCACAGATACAAATTTTGGATGCTTTTTTAATTAAATTATTGATCTTATTTTTATCTTTTTGTAAGATGTTTCCTCCCCAACAGACAACTCCATACATCAAAACGCTCTGAATAGCCATGGTGTAAAATATTTTCAGAATGCTTTTGCTAACTTTTAAAAAGCGGAGCTTTCTGAGGAAATATTCAAGTGTCTAATCAGCCACCAACAAAGCATAGGCCTACATACATGCACCCCATTTAACTATCCAAGAAAAACACATCTTCATAATAAACATGTTTAAAATGATTTATTATGTTTTGTCTTTCCATCACATTTGCTATGAAAGTGTGAAGTATACGTACATATGTAGATGTATAAACATACATTATATAAACAACGCTTGATTACAGTTCCCCTTTAAAGCTGTGTTCAGGAAATGTAATGCCGGAAACAAACAAATCTAAAGGTTCATAAATTGAACTTGTATAAAATCAGGAGTCCACAAACAAATTTACATGAATTAACAAACAGGTATTCAGGCTTCTCTGAGCAAATGTATAAATTCATTATATTGGTTTCTGAATATGGCAACTTCTTTGTGCAACAATATTAGGACGTGGGACTAGAATCTTTTAAATGGAATTCCCATATCCACTGATTAAAGAGGGATTGTTCATACAGCATAATTATTTCTGACTGATACGTTGCTAAAGAAAAAAAATATGCTTAACCCACAATTTGCATGTGATGAAGGGTAACAATATTCAGTAGCTCGCAATGTACTGGCTTTACTGTTGTAGAGAAATCAAATAACAAAGACAAAGAAAATCTTGTGGAAATCATGCTGAATTTATGGTGTACATATGAAGAGGGCATGATGGTCATCAATCATAATTGCTTTGACTCCAAAACCAGCATTGGTGGCTGTGTCTATTGCAGTTTGCTTACCCCAACAGGCGCCCATCGCTTCACTGTCTTCTTGCTGATAACTTTCTGGGATGCACAGGAAAGTGCTGGCTGCATAATAAGCTGCCACCTCTATTTCACCTTTGTCAGCGATGGGGCTCCCGGATGTAGCCACATCAATAAAGGTAAAAACGCCTCCCTGTTTCTTCACAATCTTATGAATACCTTTTAAGGCGTCTAATGGATGAGGAAGGTCATGAACAACATCAACACAGTATGCCCAATCATAAAGTTTTTCAGGAGTGTCGTTAACGGCACTGAGATCAACAATACTGTATTGTATGTTAGGGATGTGATGCCACCGACTACGTAGTTTGTCCAACAAGTACGGAATTACATCTGAAGCTACAAAGGTACTGTTAGGGAACATGGACGCAAATTTGGCAAGGAGACGGCCCTGTCCGCAGCCAAACTCAATAACATCGATTCCTTTCTCTATGAATGAAAGAAATGTACACATACGGTATGTAAAACTATGTGGCAGGCTGGATTATGTGAAACAGAATAAAATGAAAAGTCACTGAACTAACCAGTCAGTCTAACAAACATCCCGCCCATTATCAACTTGTAAGTAAAATAATCAGTTATTGATTTTATCCAACCAAACAAAATAAATAAAAACCTTTCCTTTATCATGGTAGACATTTGAACAAGTACATGAACAACTTGGCATGACAAGTTCAAAATGAATGGTGAAGGAGAGCAGATATAATAGAGAAAGGATAGGGCAGATTGTAATGCAAACCATTGGCAAGACAGAAGAAAATGTCTGTGGAAGAATGGATGAGTAGACATCATGCCCATGGATGGACGGACGGATTGATAGATGGATGGAAGAGCATACCACACTATGGTCACAGAATGACAGATTGTAAGGCAAACCAAAAGAGAGGCAAACAGAAGTACATGTCAAGGGAAGAATGGATGAATACGTATTGATAAATGGATGGATGGAAAAGGAAACATTTGCAAAACAAAGAAATCAAGGATCGGAGAAGGCAGAAAAGAGAAAAGTTTTGTATACCAAGTTTCTCCCGCAGATCGTCCACTGAGGATAGGATATGCTCTGCATAGGCATCAATTTCAAAGGTACTCATCTCATCAATCACATCATGTACTGCATCTGAATATCTAACGCCTATAATACAAAGGATAAACAGGGCAGGGTCAGACAAAGAATATAATATAGGCAGAATTTTGTAATACAAAAATGTAGGATAGGACAACCTACTGGATGGGGGGGGGGGGGGGGGGGGAGATTTCAAACAGAATATATGAACAGATTTTTTCTCTTTCGATTTCAGTAGGGTAATTATTGAAAGGAAACAATAGTCCTGTTTTGAGAACATTGTAGACAGTAAAAATGTAATGCAGCAACACATAATTTTCCACTAAATGTCACTGTGCACAGGGCCTTGCCATTCATTCTACATGTTTCATTTATTCAAACAAAGTTTAGTATAGTATTAAAAGGGAAACATGACAAATGCTTTAATTGCTACTGTCAGATCATTTCAATTTCAACAGCTCCCAAAAATGATAACTTGGACCTGAGCTAATAAAATAATAATAATAATAATAATAATAATAGTTCGTCCATCACGTATGATGATGACCTTAACAACACCAGAGGAATAAAGAACAGAAATTGTTGAGAATTTCAACACATGGACAATAAAGAGAACTAAAGGACACAGAGGACAGAATGGAAAGACTATTCTTTCATGACTTATGGCTTCTCATGTGACTGATAAGTCCTATTTTTGCCCTGCAGACCCTTCCGTATAAATGACAAGAGTGCTCCGTTGGTTCAGTACCACTGGGCCTTTTCTTGCGCCGTTCTCTTTTTTTGATAGCCTGCTGGACTGTCAGCTTCCCATGCTTTGCTGCCTCTGGTAAGGGCCGCCCTCCAATTTGCACGATCAAGCGAGAGCTTTTCCCACTCACTCACATCAATGGCAAAGGCCTTCAGTGATTGCTTGAGAGTGTCTTTGTAACGTCTCTTTGGGGCCCCAACATTCCTCGTTCCATTGGAGAGCTCAGAGAAGAAAATTTGCTTAGGGAGTCTGGAGTCGGGCATTCTGACAACATGTCCTGCCCAACGTAGCTGAATTTTTTTCAGGTGGCAGAAGATGCTCAATTCCTTGGCACGATTGAGGACCTCAGTGTCTGGAATTTTATCCTGCCATTTGATCCTTAGGATCTTTCTAAGGCAGGCCAGATGAAAGTGATTTAGCTTTCTGGCATGCGATTGGTACACTGTCCAGGTTTCAGCCCCATAGAGTAGGGTGGGAAGGACCACAGCATTTTACACTTTCAGCTTAGTGTCTGTGCGAATGCCGGCGACATCCCATACTCTCTTTCGAAGCCTGCCAAATGCAGAGCTGGCTTTGCTGATAATAAAATAATATGGAAAAGGAAAATACAAAACAACCCACAATCTATTATTAATTGTGACTACTTAAGTTTAAGTTTCTCGGGAGGCTACATATTTTGAACATTTTTAAAATTCTAAAATCAACAAACTTCAAAATTCCTTTAAAACCTTTAATCAAAATTCAGAGCAAAACTAGGACAATTCAGAATATTATACCTGGAACAATGTCTCATTCCAATCAAATAACTTCACGAATGGCAATCTTAGAAAATTGTTGCAGATAAATACATGTATACAGATATAATAATTATATAGTATGAGAAAACTGTCACAGATATATAATTATACAACACACGCATAAGAAAATAGTTACAGATAAATGCTGTATAACAATACAATACATAGGGCCTACATAATATGAAAAAGTTGTTGTTGAATCATGTATCACCTGATCCATCATTACCATTGGCTTTTTGTTTGTTTGTTTGTTTTCTTAACACTTACCAAAAGGGCCATCACGTGGTATGCATGCTTTGACTTGATCATACAGTGAAGCCAAAGCCCCTGTGAACCCGCTGTAAGAGTACATAATTGTTTGTAGTTCCTTCTTCTCCTTCTCTTCCAGGTGGTAGACATGAGCACCAGTAGAAACACCTCCATCATTCTTTGCCACATGCAGCAATTCAGCTGTTGCCAAACTGTCAAGAATCTCTCGGGCGTATCTGCAAAAGGTGTCACTGGAGATGTTATTTTCTGGCTTTTCAATTCAGAAAGCTGTTGTCCTCAAAGCATTTTAACTTAACACAGGCCACCCTAAACATTACAGGAATCTGGCTGAAAGCTAGATCAAAGTAAGATAATCAAAAACCCGTGAAAGGTGCAAAGTGGCCGTTAAACCTACAAACTTAAAAGCCCTAAACATGATGTCCCAACAAAGCGTGTCTCTCCTGACAACACATGTACATCTATGATTCAATGAGAGTTAACAGAGTGAAACAAGGGCAGACACTTTTGATGACCCTTGCAAACTCTCGAAACCATAGAGCCATTCACCATGCTAAATGTCGCCTTCTTTCTTGTTGTTTTCACATCACGGCAAAAAAATTAAAGGATGGTTACAAAAGACAATAAATTGATGAAGTTTGTGGCAGTAAAAGAGTTACTTAAAGGCTTAACAGCGAGAGGGCGAGGAATGGGACTCGACTTACTGCGTACCCTATCCTCCCTTGGTGCTCTAAGCAGTAAGCACGTGCTTATTAAATCAGGGTTGATTTAACATATTATAATTATTACCGGCCTCTATAGATAACTGTTGCGGTGACTTCGACCCGTAGCAGACAAAATGGAGATGTCTCAACCGCGTATTTTAATTTGGCGCCACCAGTACCAGCGCAAACATCGAGACACTGACTGAAGGGTTAAGTAACTTAATCGAGCACAGACCACAGAATGCTGAAACTTGAGATATTTTTTAAGTAAAAGAAGAAAAAAATCATTATTCCCGATTCGAAAAAAAAAAAAACCTCTTTCGAGCTGCCTCGCTCTAACTAATAGTTTACTGACCCACTGCTGCTTGCTCGGAGGACACGCTATGGGGTGTTATGAGTCTAGGTGGAATCAGGCATGGTGTAGAACCAACCCTTTCAATTTCTTCTATCTCATTATCAATTACATTATCCTGTCATTGCACTGATAGTAGTGATAGCTGTTATCAGCGACTGAACCACTGACAGCTAGGGCACCTTACAAAATCTGGCCAGACAATAAAATTTACCTTCGCGACAAGTAATATATAGGCCAGGTAGGACACGTAAAAGCATATTCTTTCTAATTCTATTTTAATTCATTTATTCACAAACACACACATACACACAGAAAGAGGGAGAGAGAGAGAAGAGAAAGAATGAGTGGGGGGGGGGGGAAAACAATCGCAGTCAACAACATACGTCAGTCCGATACGTATAGGAATGACCAATAGTTTGTTCATGGAATTGACATCCTCCGACGTAGGTCTGCTGGCTACGACATCATGCTGCCGTCGATTTGGCGGAGGAAATCAGCCCCAAATGTAACCCTACCAATTCTATGGAAATCCTATGTAAAACTACCTGTGGTGACGTGTGGATGCTGGTTGGGACTGGCAATAGCCTACCAGGATGTTCACATCTCAACAGTAACAGACGGATGAAATTTACACTTTGACTTTCATTATATAATTCGATATTTAGCAGGCAGCTTTGGCTTTTATAATGTACTGCAAGATGCAGATTAATTGACATAACGATCTCTATCACCCTTCCATTTGTTGTCATTTTTGCCGTCTATTTGTTGTCATTTTTGCCGTCTATGGTACTTGCTTACATTGCAGATTTCAGAAGCAAAATTTCAAACTTGGTGAAGGCTGTAGAACCAAATTAATCACGAAGCGTACTTTAGCCTACCTCTCTTTCAATCCTTTGCTGTCGGCAATTTGCAGGGACGTCAACGGTTCTTTGGCATCCATCAGCGCTTTTAATATTCCCGTATCTTTCGCTAAAGACAAAGCTAATCCAACACATGCACCATTACAAATGTCACCTAATCTTTTCGCAAAATCCATTATGATCAGAGATTTATTATAAAAGGTTGTAATAAGAAAGCAATATGATTGAGCTTCTCGTTGAAGATCAGTGAGATTCACGTTGGTTCAACTACAGGACTACATGTAACACACTCGTAAAAACTAACAAGATGTTATGACATTGCAACTTGTCTGCAGCACGACACACGGATTGATAATATTATTGCCCTTGAAGCGGCACACATAGATCCAGTTGTGCTTCTTAATAGAACTATCGTTGCTGTAATCAGTGCTAAAATGTATGACCATACTGTAAAACCTCATGCGCCTAACCCTCTTTGACCTCGTGTTATCTCGCGTCGACAATATGGGTCATGACCCATGACCTGCGGCTGACACGCAGCTGTAGCTGTGCACAGGTTAGACTGCCTGGAAAGTGATCATTAGTACTGTCACAAAAGGAATTCTTGTTGTTGTAATTTTTTTTTTATGAGAGTATTGAGAATAATTATATCTTGTATGAAAAAAGGATTTCATGTTGCCTTTTCAATGTTCATATTTACAAGGAAAAAAAAAAGTATAAATGTATTAATTTATATTATAAATGGCCATGTGCGCCTGGGCATTCAAATTGCACCAAACTGAACGCGTATCAAATCAGCCGAACTTGAATACTATCTTAGCATGCCGAGGATGCACCAATGATAGTAGAGTTTGTTTACCATCTTTGGATGCACCACAGGACCATGGGGGGGGGGGGCACATCATAGGGCCATGAGCGGCGCAAGACTGGACCGTCTGAGGTACATCACGGGACCAAATCGTAGTCATGAGAGGCTCGCCACAAGGCTAAATCTTAGCCATACCATACGCCGCTGGTGATTGCGCAAGGTTATGGCGCTGTCCCAAAGCGCGGGCTTTGGCTTGGACATTGGAGTCGAGAAAAAAGAAAAGGCAAAGTGAAGAAGGAACTCTGAAAACGTGTAGAGTGAATATTTAACTTAGATTATTTTTCTAATAATAATGGTAAACTGAATCAAGATTGTTTTAAAACGAAGGGATCAACTAAGTAGAACGAACAGTGTAACGAAGGAAAGAAAAAAAAATCTTAAATACAGATTAATACTGCACTACTTTAAAACTGGAAATTGCTTATTGAACTTATTCATACTTGGTCTCCAAACATCACCTCTTGTCACCTGTGACTTTAGAAATGTTCACCCAACATTCTTGTTTCAGTTTGCTTTCTTCTAGTTTGAAACGGTCCAAAAGGGCCGACCCCTGAGTTGGTGAGTCTCTCAACGTTCATGTTGGAAGGGTTGCTACTATCCTCGAGACGCACCGGGTCTCTGTATTAATATATCTGCAGGCCTTACATGCATTTTTGTTTCTTCTACCTATCGATCCGTACCTTTCATGGTCCTGTCTTATGGTAGTCATTTTTATGTCTGGGCAAAAGTTAAGTCCATTCCCTACATTATGGACTGTTTAAAGTACTCTCTCTCTCTCGCGCGCGCGAGCGCGCTCTCACTCTTACTCTCTCTCTCTGTCTCTCTCACTGTGTGTGTGTGTCTCTCACTCTGTGTGGGTCTCTCTCTCTCTGTGTCTGTCTCTCACTCTTTGTCTCTGTGTCATTCTCTCTCTCTCTCTGTCTCTCTGTAGCCTCCCCTTCCCCTCTCTCGCACGGTCTCTCTCCTCCCTCACTCTCTGTGCCTCTCTCTCACTCTTTGTGTGTCTCTCTCTCACTATCTCTGTCTCGCCTCTCTGCTCTCTCTCTCTCTCACTGTCTCTCTCTCACTCTTCGTCTGTCTCTCCTCTCTCTGTCTCTCGCTCTCTCCCCCTCTCTTTCCTCTCTCTCCCGCCTCTCTCTTTCTCTCTCTCTCGCTCTCTCTGTGCATTGGACATGAGTTATTATCTCATTCTTTTAACCGGGCCGGCCGCTGCTCATCTTTCTCCCAGAAACCCTGCCTACTTTACGCCAGAACCCGGAGAATTGGTCGACCATGACTGCAGTCCGCACATTAATAGTAATAGCCAACTAACTCACTTAAACATAGCTGCCACCTCTCTTTGAATATTTCGGCACAAGGCTAATTGCCCGTGATTTCAGAGGGATTTCGTCATTTGTGGCAGCAGCACAAGTAGATTTTTTTTCATTCATCCAGAAAATTTTGTTTAAAGACGTTACCATAGAATTAGAATAGATCACAGTGTGGACATTACAACAACAGACTTTGTTAGGAGGAGGTCAAATCGGTACCCTCGACTCCAGTGAAAATGACAGGGCTATGTCTTGTTCAAGCAATTAAAACACACAGCAAACATACATTAATGTATAAAATCATTTTGACAGAGGAAGAATTGGACTTCATTTTTTGTTGGATTAGCTTAAAAGCCGCGCACCGCGTGGACGCCCCAACCACTGCCTCGCTTGTCACTCCCTACCCTCTGACATGTGTCTCCGCGTAGCGAGCAGCAGGTATTCCTGTGTTTAATTTTATCCGTGAGCCGAATAGTTTAAACCAACCGACAGCAGCGACCTACATACGACTGAAAGTGTGAAAGTGTTCACGTCACGGATCATTTTGTGCTCATAAAATAAAAAAGATCAGCGACACAAAGCAAACAAAAATATAGAAAAACAAAACCAATTTAAAAAGCTCAAATTGCTGCGCCCGCGCTCATTGAGTGAAATTCTCGGTGCGCACTGAATCTTGCCACGTACCTGTGGAATTGCTGTCCTTGCATTCAGCTCTGTTTTGGTAACTTCAATTTTCGTTTAACTTTAACACTACAAAACCATTACCTTTAACCCCCTTTCCTATGAGTGGGTTTCATTCTTGTTGGCCGTGTTCTGTGCCTGTTATATGATATTGCATTTGAAAGGGTAGGCCTACTCAGTGCCAATGAGTGACCCTTTGGTGTGCTGGGTAAAGCAATATATATTATTATCCACAACACATACACACACACACACATGTTGGTCCCCGTCTGCTCATATTCTTCCTATTTCAGTGGTTTCTAGTAATTTAGCTTTGATGGTCAACATGTAAATATACTTTCATAGTCGATTTGACGCATTTATTCTTTGGGTTGGTGTAACAGCTGAGGTTGATGTAGCACGTTATAGTAGGGGGGAGTTAGTTGATCTAACTACAACCCTTTAGATAACAAAACTATTACAGGTGTTACATATTGGAGGCTCGACCGGGATTTGAACCCGGGACCTCTCGCAGTGGCAATGGAACCGACACCTGTTGTGACTGATATGTTTGGGATGAACAACTGTGGGAACGATACCATGCCTGGATATGTCGACGCCATAAGGAACGGCGGCGGTGATGGTGCTGAGACCGTGCTGGCAGAGGACGAGTAATGGACGAGAGTCAACCTGTAGAGTCAGCTGGCATGACCGTCATCGAGGACTGCGACCTGGAAGACGACAACGGTGTAATGACGGAGGACCTTGCCGACCTAGGGAGCTGGGACCAGAGGGAAGGCTACGGAGATGTCCAGTATGGAATGCAACTGACGCCGGAACAACGTCAACAACTCGGCGATGTGGTGAAGGATTACCAACACGTCTTCACCAATCTCCTTGGATGCTGCCAGTTGGGTGAACATCGCATCGACCTGACGACAGAAGTACCAGTTCGTCAACGACCATACCCGGTGCCCTACGCTATGAGCGACTCCTTGAAGGAGGGGCTTAGCACCATGGAAAAGTTGGGCATCATCAGCTCATGCTGAAGGAGCTCATCAGCTTATGCTTCATCGGTTGTTGTCGTCAAGAAGAGGGTGGTGAGTAAGTGAGTTTTCAGCACTTGTGCCTTTCCTCGTGTGGCATAGGATAGTCAGTTGTTAGGCGTTCAGTCTCTGGTGCCTTCCTAGTATTTTATTGTTCAGTATACAGTTATTAAACTTTAATATTATTTAATCGATTGTCGGATCTCGTGTTTACTTTTTATACAGCTGTAATAGTTTCGTTTTCTAAAGGGTTGTAGTTAGATCAACCAACTCTCACCTACTGTAACGTGCTAGAACAATGTCAGCTGTTACAGTTGGAGTGGATTAAACAAACCACGGTAAAATGCAAAATAGATCATGATTTATAGAACTACTAATTAAATTAGTTCAAATATAGTGTAACCATACCAGAATCCTTACGTCAACCCGACGTAGATTTGCAAGCTGTCTGAAGAAAAGAGAATGAATGTTGTCGTAGAACAAATCTGAGCTGTATGAGCAGCGGTAGGTATGTTAAAAATCCCACGAATTTTTTTTAATTATATAAATAGATGTTGTATAATTATGTATTTGGAGTTTACAAAAAAATGAAAGCTTATTTTTAACACACCGTTTGTTCTATATCGAAAACCATTCAGCCATAGAATGAACTCAACTATTATGGATAATATGGCCTGGTCTTAACCTGGATCAGACAGGATAAGTTTTAAAATTTTGATATTGATGTGAAATGATGCATGTATACACGTTTGCGACACGGATTAACCGGAGCTCCCATGTTGTACCGTGCCAAAAAAAAAAAATGTCAGGAAACAAAAACTCATTCACATCAAATATGAAAATGAACATTTTACTTGTTGTTTACCTTACTTTGCAGTTGACGACGCTGTGGACCAGTGGGGTGCACGCCTCCCTGGCGGTGCGTGGCAATGTTTTGGTAGGGCGTGGAAGTTCAGAATGGGGCGTTGGGAAAAAATCATTTTGTAATATATGTATTATTATACACTTATTCTGTCCGATCATGATGGTCCCTGTTGTAGACCATGAGCACACTAAAGATGATAAGGAGAAAACCATGTTATTATGTCCTTGTTGGTGGTTCTTTGTGCTTCAAATATTTGGATTGTTTGTGGACTTGTATTGGGTGTGTAAACTGGCAGTTTTCGTGAATGGAATTCTTGTGGGATCAAAATTGGAAAAATAGCATTGTTTGTCTCTTACTAAGAGTATTTTACTACTGCTTTGTAGCCAAAATTTCTGCCGACAATAATATATTATATCCTCATCTTAGTTACCAATCTTAATGTTACTCAAAGCGTCTCCAACTATATTATAATGATATAAGTGAAAGAGCACTCAGAAAGACCATTGTCTCTACCATAGCACTTCTATAATTGTTTGGAACACTTCCAAATTTATGAACAACAAATTTTTTACCTTCTAAAAGCTTGCCTATGTAATTAAGATTATATCCCCCCCCCCCCCCAAAAAAAAATCAAGATAGGTGTAACTTCGACATTTAAAAAAAAAATCAAAATACAGCTGAAATGAACTTTTGTAAGGGGTGAACTAACCAAGGCTAGTGTAGTCGATAGACTCGCGGCTCGCCATCCACTTATTACGCATTACACTAAAAACACTAATCACTGCCCACAGCGCCACGGTGTAGGCAGTGCCTAGGGAATTAGAGTGATGCATAGCAACTAGGCGGGGAGCCACCAGTCTGGCGTCTACACCAGCCTTGGTCTGGTTCACCCCTAAATCCTGAAATATTTTGTTTCTGTACGACCTACGACTATGGAGGAGTTCTCAAAGAAAGCCTCACAAGTCCATATTTAAGTACTAGAAAACACTTCCGCCAAGATATGATTTTATAGTCAATCTTTTACTTTTACTTTTAGGCCGTCAAACCACTGGCCTGTGACATAGCTGTCCACTATAAGTCTTGCACACATGCGCACCACAGGAGAGTGCCTCAGAATTGGTGGAGATCATAGGAGATTGATGGCTGTTACTGTTAATATTCATAACTAGAAAGAGTTCCGGTACGTTCCTATACACCGGTTCGTCGTACATCCAGGAGGCAATGGGGCAGAGATACGCCAGTGTGGACAAATAGTTTTAAAAAAAAAAAAGAAAGAAAGAAAGAAAGCGCCCAATTTAATTTAACCCATTTCAGGAAATTACTTAATGGCATGTAGATTTCAATGTAAAAATTAGAAAATGCTTTTTTTCCACACCCCGGTTCTTCGTGCAGGGGGCATTTTATTCGTTTTGTGATTTGAGGTCTTTATTTTAGGAGGTTCGCTGCCCTTGGCATTTACACCTCACTTTACTTGTTTTATTATTTCTTGTTCTGGCCGGGGGGGGGGGGGGGGAGATGATATGGATAAATTTTAATCTATTAATTTCAATTTTGCCCGGGCAGCGGCCTTTCGGCCTGCTCTTTACGATTTCCAACTGCCAAGGTATCTTTAACGTGCGCAACGTGCACACGGGCCCTCCGAATTTTTTCATCCTTATCCGAGAAGACTAGGTACTCGATCCTACCCCCCAATAGGACCAGGGACTTGAAAATATGAGAAAAATCCAATTTCCAAGAACTACTCGATCCTACCCCCCAATAGGACCAGGGACTTCAAAATATGAGAAAAATCCACTTTCCAACATGCCTGCACTGCCCGGGTTTAGAACCCGGGACCCTTGGCATGAGAGGCGAGCACCTTGCCTCTAGACCACCTTGTCCCCTGTATTCGTTTTGTGTTGTTTTCTTGACGTTTATGTATGTGGAATAAATTTTGTCCAAATCTGTTAACTTTCGAGCCGGACAAAGAACATCATGCCCATGATTGAAAGACTGCTTGTCAGAAGTTTAACTCGGCCAGAGATAATCCACAGCACAGTTGGGTAAAATTCTGAAATATTTCAACACTAAACCTGAAGAAGCGGGTGGCAACAGCCCTCTTCATTTCAAAGTTTTATCTCTGAAATAATGCGCAAAAAAATAATTTCGGTCAGCAGCAGTAGTGATGGATATTGTATCAATTATTATATATATATGGCCTTTAGCGTCTTTACAGACGGTCTTAGCAGCTAGAATATTCACTTTCACTTTGACTGACAGCTTCTCTCGTGGCTTATTCTACCAATGTTTGACCCGAGAGTGCGATGGCACTGATTGCAGGTCAGTCTTTTGGGTTCACTTTGGCGAGTGTTTTCATTCCGCCTCTGTCGTTTTGTCAGGTATTTACCAGGTATTTAATTCTATTGCACGGTGGCTTCGTGACAAAGAAGGCTTTCGGTTGAGAAAATCAGATATTAAAGAGTTCGTGGATACTGAAGGTTTGAAAACAATTTAAAGGATAGGATGCATGTAATATTACTGGAGCAGTTAGACAGACAATTAGAGTGATGGGTGGACAGGGACCAGACAGTTAGGCAGACATGCAGACAAATAAATAAGAACAACATCAACAACAACAACAAACAAATAACTTCTGGTTAAATGATGAAACATTTGAACTTACAGAAGACATTAATTTATTTATTAAAAGTTTGATGCCACTTAATTGTGTCTCAGTAATTTAGCTTTCTCACCTTCCTCACATTTACATCGACAGTCTGTTCGTTTGATAGTGAATATGTGGAGAGTGACAAAGCAATCACCCCCCCCCCCCCCAAACACACACACACACACACTATACCAAAAAAAAAAAAAAACACACAAAAAACAACTCGTGAATAACCAATGTGGAATTCCAACAAAAACTTGTAAAAATCACAAATTCTTCAGTTGCCAGATATAACTTCCATCACAAATGAATATAATAATAATAATAATAATATAAAAATCTTACTGGTGCGTTTTTGTTGGTTTTCTTTTTTGTTCATAATTCTGCTTTTTCTGCAGAAGTGCGTCAATGTGGAAATACAAAGTAGTGTAAAGATTAAAAAAAAAATAATAATCAACAATTTTTTTTTAAAGGAGGTTAACTATACCAATAGTAGAATACATAATAAAGATGGCATCAAGATGACTACCTAATAGTGATAAAAAAAACTAACAAAATGTAACAGGACGGGTTAAGGGGTAGACCGAGCGGTTCTCTCTCTATCTATAGCTATCTAATCTGACACCAAATAATGTAACACAGGACGAGACGAGCGGGGCTCTCTACACAGTCAAACATACAAACAAAACTATCAGGTTTTGAGAGGACAACAATTTTATTAAAAGGAAAAGAAAATAACAAATCAAATAATAAACACAATACAATAAACACATGACAATACAATAAACCACAATAAACCAGGACAATACAATAAACAAGACATTACGATAAACACGAGACAATAAACCCAACCGATAGGCGCGCTGAAGAAGAACCAAAAACAAACAGGAATTAACAGCACGCCTCATCAGTTAATCATTACATCATGCTAAAACAAGAGAATGCATCAAAAGAAAACATAATAGTTAATAATAACTAGATCTATATTCACATTGTAAACTAAATATGGGGACGGTCTAGTATGTCTATCAAACAGAACGCATAACTTACTTTGTGAGCACTCCAGGGAGCCAACTCGAGTATAAGATGCAAGCCTACCAAGTAACATGTTTACTTCCCTTGGCTTAACTACAGGCTGACATAGGGCTATCCCACACGTTATAATTCTTATATTATAACAACGGCCATTATTCTAGATCAGGAAGAAAACTTAATTTGATTCCAGACAAGATAACATTAAGCCTTACATGTGTATACGCGCACCCTGTACGCCGCGCACCCTGTACGCATCAAATCTATCCTAGTTGTGGAATGAGCTGGAGTTAAACTAACTACAATAAAATACAGTCTGCTGAGTCTACACACTCATACCACAGAACTGCCCGTGCTAGATGGCTCAATAAAAGACAATCCCATCTACTTACTTAGCCCACCCACGCACAACGTAGTATCCCTTAATTAACAATTACCATCATAATTAGCAGAGGATAGCAATAGCCAACTGGATCTACTCATTAAGTCAAAATTAATTGACTTAGGCCCCATTAGCCAACCCAGCTCAATTCCGCACATGCTAGATTATTAATATTACACAAAAACCCTAGTCCATACTGCCACAGGCCTATCTCAACTCAGAGCCAAACTTATCCCTTTCCTATCCTCTGGATATAATACCAAACTCCTTACTCATAAAGTCATAGGAGTATCTCTAGGTGGACCAACCCACATACATGTAATAAGTCAACACCTAAGTCTCAACCAACAATAGCAAGTTATAGTCTCCCACTACAAGTGATATGAATTATGATAATCATGGCATAAAGCCAAACCCAACTACATGGTACAACTACAAGACTGAACAGTCAAGTCAACCCACTTGTATTACCTCCAACAATACTGATATACCCAAAACATTCCCACATATTCAGTGAACTAATTATATAATGCAACAAAATAATATCATAATAATGATGACATATATATAATAGGTCTACTGGGCAGGCAACACCCATAACCCCTATGATTGAGTTTAAAGTCAATGCATCTGATCTCTTCATTACAACAGAGTCCAATTACATCTGTCAGTGTGTCAAAAGAACAGACAATGAGCACCTACAAAGGATGCCATAAAAATATGACACCTGATGCATAGACAATGCATCTATACACCTAGCATAGGCCTTTCCCTTCATGATTCATCTTATCAACAACCAAAGTTCAAGGTTCGACCCTCAAAAGTTTCTAAGTCCGACCTAACCAGTACAAATTGAAGAAAATCAACTTAACACCTATGTAGCGAACATACTAATTCAATAATAAACATATAATAAATTAAGAAATTAAAGTAAATAATCATCATCCTTTAGTATAATGCCGATATCTGAGATCCCAAATGATGTTTAAGTGTGGCAGCCACTGTAAACAGTCAGCCAGGATTGTTATTGTTGTTTGGGTCAAGCTTCAACCAATCCCGGTCTTGATTTGACCCGCTTGACCAAAAGTCATGTGATCATGCCTGCTAGCGTCTGCTGTGACCTACTCACGGCTCACGCGCGTGCTCTGCAAATCCAACACCTCTCTCTTCATCTTAACTGGTCTACTCATTATCATAAAGTCCATAACGAATACGGTATCAATAAAGGTAACGAAAAGGCACACAAGACAAATCTACACATACATCATAGTCACACTGCTGATTTAAAGGAACCTAGAAATAATCATCCAACAATAACCTTGCAACCCACAGAAGAACAAGTTAAAGTAAAGAAATAACTTGGTTATAATAATATAATTCTTGCCCGTTACTCTCTCTCTCTCTCTCTGTGACGTCTGTCCCTAAAGAAGGACACGTTGAGCCTGAATGGCACCAACTGCAGATTAAGAATAACGATCTAGATCTGTCTATCTCTGATCCAAGTAGCGGGACTTAGACCACACCCTCCAGTAGTACTATTTGTTAGCACTTCACATAAAATCAGTCTGTCATAAATTACAGTTAAATGTTTCCATTTAATTACATGAACTAATCATGCGCGCTAGCGTTGATAGCATTCCAGAACCTTACACTCTTTCTCTGCAGGATACTGATAGATACTAAGATAGAAACTTAGTAAGATAAACTTTACCATAGATTGTTAGCTGCTAGCCTGATTGCCTAACCAAGCTGAACAAAGTTTATCAAACCTCCAAGTATAATCCAATCATTATTATTTCACATCATCTAAATATTATTAAATACCAGAACTAAAATAATGGGTACAACTTACGTGAACTAACCAAATGAATTCACACTTGAACTACATCATCAGAGCTGGCACTTCACAAATCTTGAAATATAAATTATACAACTTCTTTTACTTTTATGTTAGTCTGGACACAATGACACTTCCTGCTGTCTTGAAGACTTGGGTGGAACTGACTGACCCACGCTATCATCTAAGCGTCACCCAAACACGCGCAACCCATTCACTCCTTACAGTTCACTAAGTGCAAATTCTAATAAAACATTAAAACAAATAAAAACATTTTTAAAGACCACCATCTTGCTCGTGTATGTTCCAAATACACTATCTTAAGGAAATATTACTTAACAAGATAAAACCTAACCAAAACTTACAATGTAGTGATACATAACAAGGTTCTACTTCTGGCACCAGGGATGGTCACTTAAATTGACCAATCCTGGACAATACAGACCACGCTAAGATCATGGTTTAAAATTGGCGCATTGAGCACATCAGTTGGCAATGTTACTCAACACTTGCAGGACTCATCTCAGTGCGTGATAAACAATAAGGGGAGATTATCTATGATTTCTGTGTGGTTACTTCCCCTTGACCACGTCTAGTGGTCCAGCTGATCAAAATAACGGGTTTATCTCCCTTTCACTACAATGAGCTATGTTCTCAGCCCTGTAATGGTTCACCCCATTACATAAAATTATGTAACATTAGTTAAGTAACAAGAAAAATAAGAATTATAGAACATTTCCTAAAACATGAACATGGATTTCGCATAGTCTGAAAGTTGTGTTATGCCAAAATTCATCCTCTTTCTTCGGAAACACGGACTTAAATTAAACACAGTGGTCTGAACATAACCTTTGTCTGCCGTATAGCCAGATGACTTTTACCGGAAATGTACTATCTAGAATCTTTGTCTCCGTGACAGCTGCTGGTGATGTCTAGTGATGCAGAAGTCGCACGTAATGATTGGGCTTCCATAAATAAGACGATGTTGCATGCAGTCATCGATATCCCAAGGACAGTTCCAATCTTTCTACGTTTTTCATCCTTTTCCCAATGGTGTTGTTGTTTGAAAAAGCCTTGATGACAACGATGACCACGACGACGACGACAATAATGATGATGATGATGGTGATGATGATGATGATAATAATGCTGTCTTCTCCGGCGATGAAGTATCGATGTACAGTAAGTACATGTCATTCTTGTCACGGTCATGTGTTGACAATCTTCAGACAAACAAACTATCGAGGACCGCAAAGCAAACTATTGTAACTCGGCCTTTTGTTGTTGTTTTTTTTCAAAAATTGAGATATGTGGCATGCTTGTAGTTTTTGACAGCCCGCAGGCTATTTTATGATTGGGGGTAAATTCTGGAAGCTAAGGGTTAAATCGCGTTTTTGTTGTTGCTGTTTTATAAAATATTGTTGTTCTAAGCTTATAAATCTGGAAAATAAAGGTGTTTTGTTGTTGTTGTTTTAAATACGTTTTTCTATTAAGTACGATAAAGGAAGTTACTCATTTTTTAACTTTTCTGAAAAATGTCTAAAAACCAAGTTACAATTACAGTTTACCACGCAGCCCTCGATATTCTGTTGTCGATTTCGCTGCTTTCACTACTTTCGGACACAAAGCAGAGAAGGAAATCAGAGTGTTGATTGGTCATTCACCGTATGCTCACTTCCGGTGACGAAATATCGCAGTACTGAGAACAACATGATCACCTGACCAGGCAAGTAGGTCACCATGGTGTAGCCCAGCAAGAGTACGATAGCCAGGAAGATGATTTGTGATTTTAGTTAAGGAAAAGTATTTGATCTAAGCATGATGGTGGTGGTAGCTGGTGAATGGCAGCGATGATGATAAAATAATTCAAGATGACGAAGATGCTGGTGATGATCATTTTAGTGATAAACTAATAATAAATTCTCTTTTATTTTACCGTCTAATTACAGCCCTAAACAAACCGACCAAAATTATCATGCCGATGATGATAATGATGATGATGATGGTGAAGGTGGTGACAGTGTTATGATGGATGTTCTGAGTGTCGGTGCTCCATTTTTTTTTAGTCAAGATGTGGCAAAAAGTTAAAGTTGTATGTTGCAAAACCTCTCAGAAGAAATAATTCAGGAACGAAACACTAAAACGCAAAGGAAAAAGAAAGACAAATCAAGCTTTCGGTCAATGGTCCTTCAAATTTCAACGTTTCGTGCCTGTATTGTTTCTTACACGAGGCTTTGCAACATACAACTTTTTCTTCGGGCCACATTATTTTTGACGTTGCTTCAAGCCTTGCTGCGATCAGCGACCCCACATTTTTTTTTTTTTTTTATGTAATACTTTTCCCACTTTTCTTGTTCAGTTATTGTGAAGAGTTTGTGAAATGGTTCCCCTGTCAAACGGTTATTTTGTTTGTCTAGTTAATGAATGGCAACAACATTTGAGCACAGGCTGCACTTTCATTTGGCAAGTGAAAGGATGGTCATAAAATAATGGACGAATAACAGGAAAGATTATTCATGGCAGAAATTAATAATCACCTAGGTGATGGCGCAAGTTTTTGCTTTGTCACTGGTATTTAAACTGATCTTTCGAACGTTAGTGACAACAATGAGATCAACAATCTACACCAGTAGTTCTCAACCTAAGCTTATTTCAGGCAATCGACCTTTCTGGTTCTATATTTTCCGACTTACCACCATCTCCTAACTGGAAATGGTGAATGGCCGTATGTCACATTTGAACATCATGATAATGGTTTTAAAAGTAAGGACAACCTAACGGTTTTAGGCAAAACTGTAACAATAGTTAGGAACAGATTCACCCCGACATCTTCTCCCGCTCCCGTCAACCCCCCCCCCCCCCCACTTGCCCCTTTTCGACGTTTTCGCCCAAATGGAACTCAAAATCGCCCCCTCCCCCCCTCCCCGATGCATATCACCCCCGTTGAGAGCCACTGGTTTACACACCATGACCGCAGTTTGCCACAGCAGCAACTTTGTGACCTTATGGTTCAGATCATTTCTTTCCCTTACACTGTTGCTCTATTAGCTCTTGGGTGTCATGGCTCATGACAACATCACGATGGAAGTTTTCCTGCTACGGTTTAGTGATTTAGGTTTCATTTATGAATATGTTCAGATGAAAATTTAAGGCTGCAATTTCGTCTTTTTTTTTTCTTCATTTGCAAGCCTTGCCGTTGTTGATACATTCTTTACTTTGCAAAATATTTTGCCTTTTTATCACTGTAATTTTTTTTTTACCTTTTTTTCTTCTGTGGGGCAATTCATTGAGTCCCAACTGACCAGTATATTGCTACGACCGTCTCTTGGCAGCCATACATAACTATTCGTACAGCTAGCTGAGAATACGTACGTTATTCAGGTATAATTCATGGCGACGGTGGCGTGCAGAAGTTTGGTAATACCCCATCATGCCCCAGGCCAACTCCTTGATTGTATACCCCAAGACTATAGTAGAGAGCCTAGACACTCTTTGACTGGATGCTCCCTGAAATGTATGCCCGGGGCCGTCGCCCTCCTCTGCACCCCCCCCCCCCCCCGCGCCTTTTTTTTTTTTCTGCAGGCCACTGCAAAATCCGCAGACCGTACGTTAGAATCCAGAGAAATTACGGATGTGTGGGAAACAAGGCAGAAGGCACAGTTCCATTAACAATGAGAAATTTAATTATGAAAATCAGAAAGTGGAAACGGAAAATAGCCAAAAAAGGACGCGTATGGAGTAGTAATTGGAGAAAGACCAGACAATTTGTAAAAAGTCGGAGAAATGTACCATAAAAAGTCTGAAGTCCGAAATAAAAGAGCACAAAAGTTTCATACAGAATGTGAATGTGAAATGAAAAAATATCCAGTAAATTGGAAAATAGAAAATTAACTGATACCAGCCGGAGGACCAAGTATATAAGACAAAGACAACACTTTAAAAAAATGGAAAGGAACTTTTATAATACTTTAAACAAGACATGTATTGTAAGAGAGTCCCATATTCAAGCAAATGCATAAAAACCTCCACCTGTGTACATGACTGTGCTCATTTGTTTATGAAATTCTAAACTTACTGAACACGCAAACCCGAGCAAGATGGATCTTGCAAATACTATGTACCATCTAGATCTAGTTCTTATTAATAACGGTTCTGGATTCGGTGCAGAGACGAGTAAGACCCATTGTCAGACCGCAATTCCTTGGAGAAAACGCGAATGTGATAGTTACGATGATTTTTGCTCAGAATGTGTGAAGAGAGGCGAAGATACATGTAGTGATAGGCATATCGATAGCTTTGTCAAATCGTTTACATTATATTGATGTTTGAGGCAAATATCGATATTTTCCTTTTTGTGTGCATGTGTGTTTTCTAATCATGCCAAGTTCATTTATTGTCAGTTCATTCTTAAATATCAGGGACAGTTTTAATAACTACCTGCAGGAACGCCTGGACGAGGGAGTGGGAGCGAGAGGGAAGAGTGATATTGAATTAAGCACAGTGGTCTGAACATAACTTTTGTCTGCCGTATAGCCAGATGACTTTTGCCAGAAACGTTCTAGAATCTTTGTCTCCGTGACAGCTGCTGGTGATGTCTAGTGAGGCAGAAGTCGCACGTAATGCCTGGTCTCCCATAAATAAGACGGTGTTGCATGCATCCACGTCAAAGGGTTCAAGTATTGGAGATTGAGCCGAACTTGAATACAAAATATCATGCACAATAATTATGGAATAATAAAAATAAAAGCGTTAATCTCACGATACATGAAATGCACATTACCTATGGGCCCAAGTATTTCCCCCTCCTATATGTTTGACCATGTGTGTAGTTGGTTTAGTTTATAATTCATTTTGCATCGTTTTATTACAAATGACCCCGAGACAGGAGAAATTAACAGCACATAATTAAAAACCCCTCACAGTTCTATTGTCACAGTCACTAAAGACAATTCATCCAATTTTACTTCCTCCCACAATGTGCGAAATGACGTTTAACTTTCTTGCTGCCACAGGGCCGATACATCGGCCCATCATAATATGTTGCAGAAGACTGCCGCACAGCCAATATATCGGCCATACTGTTTCATGCTAAAACTGCAGTCAGGCCGCTATATCGGCCGACATTGTTCCAGCATGTTTTGCATTCCTGATAACACTACTTCCTGCTGTTTTTCTACCCGATACACCATTATTCTGGTAGTCTAAAGGAAGCTGGGGCATTTGGACTTGGCAGCGAAAGGGTTAAAAAATTACATAAATAAACAAACAATATATCAGCAATGACTGATAATAAAAATTACACCTCTTTAATCATCGTGTCCCTTATCCACACACGGTATTAATATTTCAATTGATTATTTCCGTTTCCATAATATATCGATAACCTAATTCATTTACCATCAAAATATCAATATCGATATTTTCATGGGAGATATCACTCAACACTAGGCGAAGAACGAAATTCGATCATGCATACTTTTCAGCTGTACTTATGAAAGTACATGTGCGTTTTTGTTTTTTTGTTGCTCAAAAACGTATAGAAATTGAGGCAATACATAAAGTTTCAGAATTTCTGGCTGCCTATTCACGAAGTTTTTATGATTGCATATTAACCTTCTACCCACATTGACGTATGATGATGAGGCATATTATTTCCGGAACCATGGAGAATGAGCAAACAATCTAACTGAAAACAGGCACAAAAAAAAAAAAAAAAACGACAGAGGCAATTATATTGATTTCCACTGGCAGCCACCGACATTAATGGTTAAATTGAAATGGTTAAAATCAATGCAATGACTACAATGGATTTCGATCAGGAGTTCCGGTAATCGTACATCTCATCGAAGTCATTGACTGAAGCAGAGCCAGAATATTGATTCTCGCCGGGTATTTGGCGGTAGCGGGACTGAATCATTCAGTCCTTGGGGAGGGGGAAGTAGGTGGTTTGGTTGACTTAATAATGAATACCTGATGCTATTTTTGGTGTCGGACAAAGGCTAATTTGCTTCCCGCAAAGGGCATACGGGATCTCGGGTTTATTATTATTCATTCTGGTTCATATCGTATTTCATAATGCCGGCGCATCCTTGAACATGAAGGAAGCTATGGAGTGCCACGGTTGTACTTCCTATTTCTATGGCAGGAACTGATTCAGACTGCAGCCATTTTATTCTGTCCCTTTCTAACCCTGCCCGATTCCTCTCCCACTGTCCCGCTTTCTCTACTGAGAATGACTTGCAAGCACTCTTTGCTCGAGATTCAGCTTGTGTTCTGACTCCACAAACCCTTCTAAACCACCGAGTCTTTCAATTTCAACACCAGGAGCAAACCTACAGTAAGCCCTAGTGGGTTATGGCAAGCGTGTTCAGTTGTCCTTTGCCCGTTTCGATCAGTCAGTGGAAAAGTCAAACAGTATTCATCATTAATTAATGGATGTTTGTGTTATAATACGATATGCCATAACCCTGATTCACATTATTCGGAGCCGCTTTTGAGATTTCCTGTTCATTGTGAGGGAATAATAATTTACTGGTTCCATCAGATTGTTTGCAGAATGAATTATAATTATAAATTCAAGTATACATGCAGTGGGAAATACCAAAATGCATGCTGAAAGCTGGAAGACTGAACGTGACATTCATTAATTATTATGTCTACTGGCTTTTAAAGTTGGGCACTGGCTCTTGACAATGGCATAGTTTGTTTTCTCCTGCATCAACCCTCTTGGCACTGTACAAATATTTTTTTTTTCTCTTCTATCCCACTGCCATCTGTTTACTGCGATCCACCACGTGTCAGAGGCATTCACTTTTGTTTGCAAATGTTCTTTGTGTTCTCAATAGCATCAATAGTATCAATGAACAGAGATGTACATTAGTTACATAACAAACACAAATAAATGAAAAACATCCAAATTTACCTCTCCCCGAATCATTAAAAGAGATGAGTCGATAGACAACCATTATAGCACAAGCTGGCGGAACCAGAGTAATCACCTGTCTTCACTATGCACATGTCTTGCATAACTCCGTCTCACAAAAATTCATGAATCTTTTGAATAAACTGAACAATTATATGTCACGATTAAGGTTGATGACCTTGTACACCGCGAGTATAGAGGGGGTAAGCTTAGTGGGGGAGAGGGGGAGTTTTTAAGTTGTTGACTAGCATGAAAGATTACTATCACGAGGAAGGTCGGTGGCCTTGTGCGCCACGAGTCTAGGGGGGTGAGCTTAGCAGGGGAAAACACGGTTTTTAACATTGTTGACGAGCGTGAATTGATACACACGACTCGCTTTAAACTAGTCGCGTGTGCAAAGGCCTCGGGAGTATAAGTAGAGGAGAAGTTCGACACACGTGGTTCCCAAATTATTCATCCCTAAAGGAAGACGCAGCGAGAAGTGGTCCGGGCGACAGGTGGAAGGTCGTGCCATGGGGACCAGGGGTGTTATGTATGTGAGGAATCTATGAATGTTCCCAAGTTATTCATTCCTAACGGAAGACGCAGAATTTATCGGTCCGGGCGACAAGTGGAAGGTCGTGCCAGTGGGGACCAGAAGTGTTAGGTGTGTGAGGGATCCATGATGTTCACATTTATTTCCCAATAAGAAGAATTTATCGGTCCGGGCGACACGTGGAAGGTCGTGCCATGGGGACCAGAAGTTGAGGAGTTCTGATGATAGGATGGGAACCCATCAGAAGCTCGTGAATCTACGATGGCGGGTGTGAACCGTCGGTGTGCAGTGTGTTCGCAAGTTGAAGAGTCTTGAGGACGGGATGTCGAGAACCCCTCAAGGAACAAGTAATCTACGATGAAAGATCTAGAAAGGATTGTGTGAACTCTGGAGAAGTGAAACTGCATCAACGAGGAGGGCAGCTGTTGACAGAGACTTAAGTATACGTAGTTAAGTTTATAGACAGAGGGATTAGATCTAGATGTGAAACGGGGAATAGATAATAGCCAGGATCCCCAAGAGTAAATTTGAAATATCTGTTTTTGTGATTATGTATGTGATTATCATGAGTTGAATGTTTTGACATAAGTTTTGTCATGCATTTATAATTAAATATCGTTTAATTTAAATTTCACTCCATGTGTCCGTTGATCGCTGGTCTGCTTGCTTGGCTTGTTAGCTGGGTTTGAAAGGTAAATAAGTTAGGTACTCATCACACACGTGGTCGTGACCATCTTCACGCACGTGATCGTGACATATACGACATGGCATATCTCAGAAACAAACAGCCGTGAGTCAAGAGGCTTAAAACAGACAGGTGTTTTGTGAGACATTGTTCGCGAAGTGGGAGACAGCTAAGTAGCAAAAAAGTATTCGGGAAGCTTTGAAATCAATTCAAGGTCCTACGTGAATGGATAATACAACAAGTATTATTATAGAAGTTAATAGAAGTAAGCAGAAGCTTTACTTTTCTGAGCACTATTTAGGCACTATAAGTTTAATTGGCCTCATATTTTCTCTCAAGTATTATATATATATAGAGATATAGAGATATAGAGATAAGGGACAAGGTGGTCTAGAGGCAAGGTGCTCGCCTCTCATGCCAAGGGTCCCGGGTTCTAAACCCGGGCAGTGCAGGCATGTTGGAAAGTGGATTTTTCTCATATTTTGAAGTCCCTGGTCCTATTGGGGGGTAGGATCGAGTAGTTCTTGGAAATTGGATTTTTCTCATATTTTCAAGTCCCTGGTCCTATTGGGGGGTAGGATCGAGTACCTAGTCTTCTCGGATAAGGACGAAAAAATTCGGAGGGCCCGTGTGCACGTTGCGCACGTTAAAGATACCTTGGCAGTTGGAAATCGTAAAGAGCAGGCCGAAAGGCCGCTGCCCGGGCAAAATTGAAATTAATAGATTAAAATTTATCCATATCATCTTCCCCCCCCCCCCCCCCCCCCGGCCAGAACAAGAAATAATAAAACAAGTAAAGTGAGGTGTAAATGCCAAGGGCAGCGAACCTCCTAAAATAAAGACCTCAAATCATATATATAGAGATGCCCGCTGCATATTCTGCTTTTCAAGAAACTAAACCCTTCAAGACGTGTTTCGTGACTTTAATTTGCCTGGGAATTATGAAATAAGACTGAAAATGGCTGTTCCATAACGTTTGTCGTGTCACCTTTCAAGGTTTGATCTGTAGGCTTTACAGACCTACCTGGGTAGACTTGTTCTTCTATAAATAATATTAATGTAGTCTGAGATTGTGTGTATGTTTTTTATTGTTGTTTTTTAAAAATTAATTCTCGTCTTTTCTTCCTACAACTTCTTGTCTGTTGTTCCGATTATTGATAACCCAGCACTCGGTTAGGGGCAGCGAGGAGCTTTGCCAAGTTAATGGAGTTATCTAATATCTTCTGTTGCGCTGTTTTTGTGGATGGGGTGGCATTGGGTCAAATAAATTAATCGCTTTCCAGATATCGACATGGATTAAGGGCGTGTATGCCTACTAGATTCGTTTTAAGGTGTCTTTCCTTCAGTGTCACAGCCCAAGAAAATAGGAAATGGGATGTCAATTGTCTTAAACGATAATTGTTTTTTAATTATCATCCTTGTCTGACTGAAATTTCTATCAATGAGAAGCAAAGACCCTCCATACTTTACGTGAATCTGTATTTTACATTTTTCAAAAAAAAACAAACATGTTGTAATGTGGAGTTTCTCTTATTCAGTCTTCATTAACTGCCTCCCGGGAATCCGGGAAAAAGTCCGGATTCATACTTTGCTGGTAACATATATAATATGTACATAAATAACCCAAGGCCCAGCGTCAATATGGATTCAAATGGCTGCATTAAGTGGTTCATGCAGGTAACGGTTAAACAAACCCTGCCTGAAGCAAAAGTATTCACTTATTTTAAATTAGATCTACTTGCTTCAATTCAGACGAAAGAAGTGCCCCTCCCCCTCCCCTTTTAGAAGTAACTTCAGAGTATTTTGTGTCTCACCCAGTATTTGCCTTGTTTAAAAATGATGCTGACATCGAACACCCAAAAATGAAAATAAAAATAAATTGGTTTTTTAATGGCCTTCAACAACGCGGAACAATGTTGTAAGCTATTGACTGCGCAAACCCTCTTTCGCTTGCCCCAGATGAGACACAGAGCAAAACGAAGGCTCGTTTCAGACGCAGTACAGACATTCCGCCCTGCCGTTTTCAACAGGACAGCACGGCACATCACATCAGTGGTTTACAGCCAATTGCTGTCAAAATATAGATGTTCCCGAAGATCACCAGTCTCTTGGACTATCTGTCCTATTGTTTATATATATTATATATATATATAAAGTGGCAGGAGTAATTCCTTGTGGTGCAATTTAGAGTGCTTTTTGCTCAACGCTACAGTCAAACTAACAGTTTCAAAAATTATAAAATTAATGTTCTAAAAATGTCAGCTGATAACCCAATCGCTTTTGTGCCGACCCAATGTGTTCATTCAAGTTTCAGGCAATTTTCTTAAAAGAAAGTTGTAAAAATGTAAGATATAATGATCTCTTTTTGTGCTCCTTTCGCTAAACCTAACCAGTCGACCAATCAAAATTTGCTGGTGAGTGTCGAGGCTAAACCAAGGATGAGAGTAAATCCTAGCTTCAACACGGTGGTTGGTGGGCACTCGTGTTAGGGTCTCCTGTCCTATCATTCTGTCATTATTATTCTGTCTATCGTCTTGCCCTTTCCTAGTGTGAGAGGATGAACGACTTTCTATTTTTAATGTGCTTTCATGGTAACTCTGGTGCGTGAGTGAGGGACGGCCACTCATAGTAGTTTATGGACACTTGGCCCAGTACCATTAATTGGATTATTTCCCTTGTGATACTAGCGGTTATTCACATCACGGTGAAAAGCGCGCATTTTGATTGGTCAGTTGGAAATGTTGACCACCGGGCTTCCAACTCTTATATCATGGCTTTAAGTTTCTTACAACTCGCTCCTTCGTTGTTATCCACCGACAGAAAGACGGGAACCCGAATTCATTGTTGAGAGTAGGCAATACCCTATCGGTACAAAATAGGTACTCATGATAACGTTTGTTATCAATGGAGATACGTCGTATTAATGGACGAAAGTATCCCGCACAAATTTGTCCAATGTTGTTAGTCCTGACACTTTGAAAATTTATATTAAAACTATTACCGGGTTTCTGGTATAAGTAGTCAGTTAGAATTTTAGCAAGTTTCTACTTTATAATGGTACTAATTTCGTTGTACTTTGATGCACATGTCCTATTGAAATAATTAATAAGAGGATCTCGGATTTAAAGTAAACCACGAGTTAGACGCATGTTATCCCCGATAAAACCAACCTGGGTCAAATTTATTCAATTATTGCTGGAGAGTAATGGTTAGAGTAATTTCTGCAGTTTACTGGGATACCTAATTGACTTTTGTGTGCACCCTTTTAACCGTACTGTAAATTCGATTGTGTTAGGACCCTAACCGGTTATGTTGTTCGGCTGGTCTCAATGTCCGAGCCTTTCACTTGTCCAACACTGGACTACGTACTAGCCCTCTCGGACGTCCGCGCTGGCTCATAAAGATGAGGCCAGTTAGAGTGGTCAAGCAAACTCCATCAAAGACGCCGCAACAATAGGAAGCACAAGTGGACCTTGCAGTACAATAGACCGGCGGCGGCCTGCCGTGGCGCGCCTCGCCCAAAACATGGCCTAGTCCAGTTGCGCCAGTAGCAGAAAGACTTTGGCTTATGGCTGGTTGGGCTTTTTTTTTTTTTCTTGGTAGGGTTTTCCTATGCCTTTTTGGTAGTGATACCTTTGTTAGGCTTTTGAATAAATAAGATTGCCAGCAGAACCCTGTGTTTGTTAATCCTGTGTATCCTTAAGGGAGTTACTATTGAACCCACGCAGTAACCACATTAGCCACTCGTAGTTCATCCAACACCAGCACAGTATGACCATTATTAAGTCGACGTACTTTCTCCAAACTCAGACCTGACTATGAACCGAATAAAAGTTTATAACCGAATCTGGTGCAAAAAAACACGTTCCGATTGACAGCGCACTGAAATGTCTACAACAGACATATGTACAAGCTGAGGCTCCCAGCTTTGTCCGAGACTTTTCGCCCCCCCCCCCTTTCCCCTCCACTGCTCCCATTCCCCCTCTTCTTTTCTCTCCCGATCCCTCTTCCTCTGCCCCCCCCCCTCCCCTCTGATAGAATCTATCTATCTAACTGACAGTGGATAAGTGAACTTTGATGAGTTATTTGCGCATTCGTGCAAACAGAAATTAAAATCAATTCTAAATGATTGCTACCACCCTTTGTTCCATCAGATAGTCCGATCCCAAAGAAGTGGACGAATACTGTATTAAAAACAGAGAGCGCCATGGACGATCTTTTTTGCCATCCGCAATTCGAATTAGTAGTGTTTCCTAATGTGGTATGCTGTTGTTAGTTTTCCTAATGGATTGTTCTGACAGTGTGTGTGTGTGTGAGTAGTGTTCTTACTTGCTGGTAATGTTGTGTGAGCAATGTGCGTGTATGTGGTATGCGTTAAAGACCTGTAGATCTTAGATATTGTATTTACTGTTGTACCGCTACTGATGGTGTGACAACAAATTTCCTGGAAACAGGATAATTAAGTTATATCTTATCTTATTTTATCTTAGAGCCATTCAGCTTAATATGGATACTACAGTGAGTGAAGTAATGTTGTCTGATTTAATTCACTGTTTCCCCGTTCAGGACTGGCACACGTAACTTGAACGGCGTTCAAATGAAAGCTGTAACAGCCGAAAAAAGGACATCAAGCGAGGACAAAATGAATTGAAAAAAACGTGTTTGAAAAAAAAAAAGACGCCCTGGTATCGGTATTAATATCAATGGTCGCGTTACCATGATGTGAGTAACAGCTGACACAGGCCTATATACAGATTACAAGCTTATACCATTTTTGTGCCGGTTAGTAACTTGTGCCAAGCACCGGCAAGTCCTGAAATACATAATATTAGATTATTGGGATTGACTGATAGTGATTGATTAGAAGGAAAAAAGGAGGGCTTGTCTCATCCACCTCCTGCACTAACGAACACTGTAACTCTAGATTGGCAGAGTGCATTATATGATATATAATTATTTTTTTTCAAAAAGCAACTTTTTTTTTCAAAAAGCAACTTTTCATAAAGACTACTTGAGCTTTGGAGAGCAATCTGCAAAAGATCTATGGCAGTGGACGGCTCTTCCCTATTCACCATTAAGATATATAGCCTCTGCGATGACAGACTTTAGCAATCGTCCCCTTAGGATAACAAGGTTCTAACTCCCTTCGGTCAACTTTCGAGAAGTCGAGGATGGAAGTTTCATGTGAACACTGCAGTTTTTAAAGCAAAAGAATTTTTTTCTTTTTTTAAGTAATACTTACAAAGTAGGCCCTACACACCGGATCTGCTCGATAATTTGACACACTATGGAAGGCCCATAGAAGTCGGCTAGTGTGTAGTGTGTACTTTAGTTCAGCCAAAAAGTGGAGATAGAACCTTAAATAAAATTGACCCTACTAAGGCCCGGCTCACATAGGAAGAAACGCGAAACGAGAAACTCGAAACAGAACACGCCTCACGCGTGCAAACAAAAGTGGTACGGTACCAAAGAATTTTGCTCTTTCATATCATGTTCTTCCAGTCTTGATTTGCACTGAACTTCTAAATTGGCAATGATTTTTATGGTGGTAGGCCTACCAATGATTTAACCGGCAATGTACACATAGGAGGTAACGACACGCCAGAAACGCGAAACGCTTTTGTTGGCGTGAAGAGGCAAAGTGAACTTGTTCACTTTTCGTGTGGCGTTTCTAGTAGTTTCCTGTGCAACTGCAGCGAAGCGCTGATTATTCTGCTACTGCGCTCTTCTTCTTGCTGCTGCTGCTGCTGTTGTTGTTGTTGTCCTTCTTCTTCTTCCTGCTGCTGCTGTTCTTCTTCTTCTTCTTCTTTTTCCTGCTGCCGTTGTTGTAGTTGTTGATAATGATGATGATGATGATAAGTTTATTCTTTGGTTCCCGCCAATTACTACCCACACCAGTGAAAGCACCAGTGACTTAAGTTCGTCATAGGTTTGGTATGACATTCTTAAGTAATTAAAGAACGATGTCTCGTCCTTGGGCCCGGCGCGCACTATCCTGTTTTGCCTGCTGCACGGCGTGCAAACGCAGACTTTTGCTTGCTTGGCAAGGAGTTTACAGTGCTGCACACCACGCCAAAGATTGCTTGCAGTGAACGGATGGTTAATTTTAACATAGTGCGCGCCGGGTCTTACGCTCCGCCAATGAGCAGAAGGTTCTATGAAATTCTCCTCTTGTACTCCTTAAAAAAAATGCTTACGGCACCAAATGTTGCGTTTTCTCCTTTTTCTTATCTTGCTCAATAACACTAATGCAAACAATGTGTCTTCATCTAAGGAATCCATTTTGTCAACTGGCCTACGTGAGAGCATGAGTAGGCCTATGTGATCAGGTGACGTGTGGTGTGAGGCGTTTCGCGTTTCTTCCTATGTGAGCCGAGCCCAAGGGACGAAATGTTCACGAAGTTTGATGTCCAAAGCTCACTGAAATTTGCCCTTACATCCTATTTATTTTCATACGGCCTACCAGTGAGATTTTATATTATGTGGTCATCATCTACAGTTTTCGGTAAATCTCACGCACTACGTGAGTGCGTCTAGCTGTGCCCATACAATGACCGCTGGACTGTCAGTGACACAAAAGAAAGCAATCAGGTATTCAGAGTAGGCTACCTGAATCCTTTGTTGTAATAGTGAAAAACGGCTTGATCTAAGTTTGTCACGTAGATCACATTTTGCTTCATGAGTCTTCACGGTGACACTGCAGGACACTAAAGTAAAGTGGTCATCTATGTAGACAAATTAGCGCTTTGAGGTAATTTGTGTGTGTGTGCGGAGGATGAGGGGGGGGGGGAGGGGAGGGTATGTGTGCCTGTGCGTATGTATCTAAGAAAGAGACCTATCGATAGATACAAGAATCTATACGTTTATGATAGATAGACAGACGGACAGATAGACAGACGGACAGACAGACAGATAGATCTTTTTGTCTTGTTGGTAAGATACAGTCATCTTTCAAAATGAAATATTCAAGCACAACTTCAGTGTCATCCACCTTTCTCCACCTCCATTTTATTTAAAGGAGAGACAGCCCCGAAGAGAGAGAGAGAGAGAGAGAGAGAGAGAGAGAGAGAGAGAGAGAGAGAGAGAGGCGATAGTTCCAAGCAGCCAGTCACATTTTAATTTGCCACGACCAGACTTCCAGCATCACATTTCGCAATCATTATTTTAAGAAAACAGCAGTTCACACGAGAATAAGGAAGGGCATACGCCAGATTACTTCTAGGTAAGCCTGGACTTACTCTGGACTCACTTAAAACAGTAAAATGTCTAAATTACGACAATGCACCTTGCCACGAGGTTTACAGTAGCTACAATAAACTGGACCATTAACATTTTAAAAAACTATTTTATTACTGTAGCCAGACAATAAAATATGTGGCCGATTTACTACATCATAAGGCAGATGTCAAGGTTTTGCCTGTTTTATGGGGATTTCTCGACAAAAATAGTACAGACCGTGATGATAGTATGGATGAAACAATGAAAGCCCCTGATATAATATTATGATTAGATCTATATGAATTCCACACTGATCATATTATTATAAATCTCACAATGCCCGCGCTTTCCCATAATAACGTATGCTAACTCAAATGAAAATAATACATTATGCTCTAAATAATGTTGAGTTTTACTAATTAACGAGTACGATGGGTCAATCTTGCTATTCCTAGTTTATATTAACGATATGCCAAGTAAGACCTCTCCGTGCACTAAATTACGACTGTTTGCCGATGATAGCCTCCTTTATAGAACAATAAACTCAAAAGAAGACATGGAAATCTTACAGAAAGATTTGGACAGTCTACAAAAATGGGAGAGGGACTGGCGTATGGAATTCCGCCCCAGTAAATGTCAAGTCCTGAGAATTTCAAATAAACATCACATCACCTCAGACTACTTTATACATGACGAGAAATTGAGCGAAACAGATGAGGCTAAATATTTAGGAGTTACATTGGACAGAAAACTTACATGGAGCCAACATATTAATAGCACATGTAACAAAGCAAACTGTATAATAGCATTTCTGAAAAGGAACATCTCTAACTGTGATAGGAAAGTAAAAGAAAAATGCTATAACACCTTTGTGAGGCCCTCCCTAGAGTATGGCTGCAGTGTCTGGGACCCCGTCGAATAAACATCGACAAACTGGAAATGGTCCAGAGGAGAGCTGCTCGCTTTGTGACAAATGACTATGCTAGAAGTAGTAACTAGTGTAAATAAAATGATGAGAGACCTCGAGTAGACACCACTAGAAGAGAGAAGAGACAAAAACAAAGTAAAAATATTTTATAAGGGCAGGGAAGGAAAATAATATCCATATCCCACTGAACCACCTCACCATTAATACCAGAGGCAACAGGAGGAATAACATAAAATATAACATCCCAAGCTCACGGATTAACAGCCATCTTTACTCATTTTACCCTAATGTCATCAGGATGTGGAACAACCTCCCGGCAGAAGTCCAAACACTATCGTCTGCAACGGCTTTTGACAATGAATTAAAGAACATAATTATCCGTTGCAGCTACCATTGTATCTAAAGTGCAGGTATATTTCTGTGCACAATCTGGATACCAAGAGATATTTATACCAGATATATAGATACAAAAGAATTTACACAACGAATATATTTTAAATGGTCCTAATAATATATGCAAGGCTTTTACCCTGTTTTTAGCCTCAGAGGAGTACCGTCGAGTCGCATATGGTGCAGTTGAGGGATCGTCTTTTTACATAGACGAATCAACTACATAAGATTAAGAAGAAGAAGAATCTGATTATGGCATGAAATGACAACAACTTAAAATTCACAGAAAACGAGCACATAAATACCTTAGGCTCAAGGCTTCTCACCAAAATTGTTAATTTTATAGTTTCTCTGAGAATATTTTGAACAAAATTAATGAGAAAGGTGTAAAAAGGATATCAACAATAATTTTTTCCGTTCTCTCCAAAGTATAAATATTACTGCAAAGGTCAAACTGCAGTTTCCAGTATGAAAGAAAATCCAGAATTCGCTGAAGATTTCCGTAGGCCATTGCGAAGGACTGATGTCAAGTCCTGTTGCTGGATGAGTTCTTTTGTTTCTCGGGGGCCTCAGCATAGTGCTGACCTGAAGTCACATATTATACTGGCATGCTCGAGTGCGCCGAACGATGGGAACTTGAATTTATACTATGCGAGGCGAGATTCCTTGTTTACACCGCACAGTTGAACTCTGACCTTACTAACCATGAAAATGTTAATCGCTTACAGTAATGACAACAAATAATTTGAGTAAACTGTAAAATAAAATCGTAAATAATAATCACCATCAAGTCATCACCTCAACATGAATTTAATTTTCATGCTAAAAAGGCAATTCAAAGTAGAGAGTTATAAAACTAAAGTAAATATCGATGATCTAGGCGATTTTAACACATGCGCATATCTAGATAACGTAAATAGATCTATTTCCGCTTCCGCCAGAAGTGGAAGTACGATTCGAAAAAGGGTTTTTGCAAGGAGAGCTAAGGAAGGCTGATTCTTTGTTTATCAGACAGTGAGTATCAGTAGTCCCATATTCAGGTGTAGATCTACGTCAGTGAGTTTCTTGAAAAAGGTAGGCCTAAATAGATCCTGAAATATAAAGTTTCAAAAACCAGCCTGGAAAATTTGATTCTATTTTAAAATTAACCTCAAAATCAAAACAAGACTTCCTTCAAGGCGGCACAGGACAGTGGAATCTCGATCATCTTCTCATTTTCAGCTTATCATTATATCAAAGCCAAGAATCCGCCAGTAGGCTGTAGATTTAGATCAGATTTAGATCTTTGTACAGTCTAGACCTGGGTAGGTGTTCGATCTAATTAGATATCTAGATCTGGATCTGGATTTCTAGATCTAGAGTCTAGATCTAGATCTAGTGGTAATATCTCCAAGTCCAAGCAACTTCCATGATGTTGGTATTATTTACGAAGTGCTTAAAAAAAAAATTCGCAGATGTCTGCAAATAAGATCAGGATCTTATTCGCAGATAGAGGGTTTCTTGGTGTTGTGATGTCTACTATGGGGAAGGAGTTCCGTACTCAAGCGCCAAAGACCAGATGAAGAGATGAAAGAGATGATGGGCCTACATAGGGCCTAGCTATCCCGGGGCTTTCCCTGATATGTCAATCTGTCTACTGCCCATTTTCAGCTTATCATTATATCAAAGCCAAGAATCTGCCAGTAGGCTGTAGATTTAGATCAGATTTAGATTTTTGTAGTCTAGACCTGGGTAGGCCCTAGGTGTTAGATCTAATTAGATATCTAGATCTGGATCTGGATTTCTAGATCTAGTGGTAATATCTCCAAGTCCAAGCAACTTCCATGATGTTGGTGTTATTTACGAAGTGCTTAAAAAAAAAATTCGCAGATGTCTGCAAATAAGATCAGGATCTTATTCGCAGATAGAGGGTTTCTTGGTTTTGTGGTGTCTACTATGGGGAAGGAGTTCCGTACTCAAGCGCCAAAGACCAGATGAAGAGATGAAAGAGATGATACATAGCTATCCCGGGGGCTTTCCCTGATATGTCAGTCTGACTACTGCCCAGACGAACATCGGCCTACGGCCTCGATGACACAAACTGACTAGACCCTCACGTCGTTACTTATCAATCTATCAAGTGGCGCTCGAGTAAGGTACTCCTCCCTACTATGGAAAAGTTCTCCCACATTCGGCAGTCAGCAATCTACAATGGCTGCCGTTTTTTTAGTCACATTTGTGAACGTGAAATGCTGAACGGGGATGTGTGACACTACCTCTGAGATCGACGGACAGTACACGAATTACACACTGTCGCATCCCATCCCGTTTGTTATCCAAGCATACAACACCACCCACACAAAGGCACCACGCTAGTACATGCATGTACTATGTACCACAAGCATGGGTGCCAGACCTCCGGTGTATATTGGATTTCCGGTTTCGCTATGTCTCCCAAAAAATTTTTCCGGTTTCGCGATGTGAAGAATTGAAAAAAAAACACCTGGTTATTCAAAACACAAAAGACTTAAAGAAGTAGTATGCGTTCGAGATATCGGCCTACTTTGCGCCTATTATCGTCGTGTTCTGGCTGATTCGCAGTTTTAGATCAAGCGCTTCACATGCATCAACAGCTCTTCATCGCGCTGACAATAACGCGAACATAAAAGTGACAGGGTCACCCATTGTGTCCGGTCAATACCCGCTTGTTCCGCGTATCGTTTGAGTGGACGTGTATTATGTGTTGCGCTGACATCGTCTCATGTGTCAGGCCTACGCCAGAATTAATGCTTTACACGTCTGTAATGGTAGATCTACGAACTGTGATTATCGATTGACGATGGATGCTTTCGTTTGGAATACCCGGTTTCTTGGTTCCGTGTGTACTGTGAACGTGTTGTGCGAACTGATTTGACGTGTTACTACTGTTACGCAAAAACCTAGAATCTAGGTCAAGGTCGAGCAAGCCCCCAGACCTGTACAGATACACGTTGTATGGCTACTAATCATGTACAAATGTACTAGATCAACCCGATCACAGATGCTTAAGTTTATAACGGCCTGAAGGGGCCCGCATCAGATTATTCTACATGTACTTTTTTTTTAGTTTTCCGGCATCAATGTCATCAGCACAGCCAGGGATTTCACTTCATTCAGTCCAATGAACGGTACTTTTACATCAAGCGTGATTTGAGGCCTATAGGTCTGACGCTTCTATTAATAACCACGAGGGTCGTAAGCAGTGCGAGTCAAGCAACGGCATATTGCTTAAGCCTTGCTTTCATGTGTACGGAAACGAAAACGTCGAACCTCCGTCAGATACACGTACATGTAGTTCTGTTTCACTACTTGGTGAGTTTTTGACGTTTCCATTGCCGTTTCTATTTCCGTACAAAGGAAAACTCTGATTAGCTGTGTTTTATTGAAAGGGAGACAACAGGATCTATTTTATTGGCTCAAGGGACACAAATATAATTAATAAACATGCACAAAAGCCATGGTTACATGTATTGTCCGTTGGGTGTTTGTGGTGTGTTTTACGAACTTGTACCTAGGAAACCATCTTCAACTGCTGCAGTCACACATTTTAAATGAACAGGGAAAATTATAGGTGTGCACCAATACTTAGTAACTGTGGTACGTTATTGTGACATGGAAACTGTTTTATTCTCTGATACATCACACATGTATTTGAAAATTTCCTTTATGCGGCACTGGTGTACGTTGGTAGGTCTATTGTCTTATCACTACATTGCTCAGTGCCTGCGACTTCAGGTTTGGCTGATTTGGTCAAAGTGATTTTCAGGTTTCAGATGGCTCCGTTGCTGGCACCCATGCTAAGCGTGTGCTGACCAATACATGATGTAGGCTTAGAGGGAGGAACAGGCCACTCAGATGAACATGTGTAATACAATACATACATTACTTGCAGGCCTAACCCACGCTTTACGGTTCAAACTGGGTCAGGGGGCATCTGAAGATTACCTGGTGATATCATTTACTATTTATAGCTATTCTGTGCACTGTTCTTCCTCTCAAAATTGTATACAAAACTGGGGGACACTTGTATCGGCCGGATACGGCCAGTTTGAACACATGGCGGCGTAAAAGACAAAGCCGGATTTGGCCGGGTTGAACAAATCGTGTGCCATATTTATAGCCCGGGTTCGGCCATGTTAAACACGAACGCTCCGGCATGGGATTGAGCCCATAGTCTCCGTCCAAGCTCAGATGCTACATTGCTAGTCATTGCGCTACCGCAGACCCTGACAGGCTGGAGGAACTCTTCCATAGTAGACATCACAACCAAGAAACCACCATTTGCGAATAAGGTCAGGATCTTACTGAACCATCATTCATAAATTATACAGACACATCCTGCTCATTGTTAGTTGCCGATAAGATGGGCCGGCCGAATATGTGTCAGGCTCCATTTTTCCACAGTCGTCGATTCAGTCATCTCTCTTCTGCTTCTGGAAATAAAGGGGAGCTACCGAAAGCAGAACAGGAAGCCCATGAAGCCAGTTAACTAAAATATCACAGGTCATGACAATTTTTTGCTAAAAACAATACTTCTGACAAAATCGTTTGACCAAATTGGTTTGACGGTTAAAAGTAGGCAGCATCGTTCATTTAGGTAGGATTCCCATCGTTTGAACACGATAGATAAACACTGATGCCATCTGCCATTGCATGAAATGAAACGAAATGACGGCTGTTATGGATGTCAAAAGCATGTGACGAAAGGACTCACGGAAACAAAAGTAAACATACAAATGTGAGTCGGTAACCGAATGGCTGTTAAGTGTTAGTCCACTCTAAACTTTGTATCTTACATTCCAACCCCGAGCATTCGAATAATGGATCTACATAGCTGAGACTGTAAAGGGTCCACTGACATTGAAGCAACCAATTTTAATGTCTGTTGGATAAATTTATCATAGTACATATAATGTGTGTATGAATTTGAACCTGGCAGTGATGTCATGAGCTCTGTGTTATTCAACACATGGTGCAAAATCTTGTTGAAGTACTACATGTATAACTCCATAGCTTCCTTCTCACTTGTTCAGCTTCACTGATCAATGAATTTTTGTTTTTGTTTCTACAGCTGGTTGGAAATTTGGAATGACAACACCATCCAGTATGACTTAGGTGCTACTGATCTAGACTGGTGGATCCTTTTCTCTGACGTGACAGACTTTGACAAACTTGGGATTGCTAAGGAAAATGGACAACAATCAGTTCCCATCATTTGGAAGTGGACTCACTCCACAACCTCAGTTACAAGTAAATTCTCTTTCATGTTATAGCCTGATATGAAAACAAAAAATCCTACATGTATTCTCCAAAGAAATCAAAATAAGAAAAAAATTTGTAAGGAAATCAAACCAAGTCCAGGTGAAATTTTCAAGAGCTGCTTATTAATGTAAGTCATTGTAAGATTTTGAGTAATTTGAGACAGAAAATTGTTGGAAGATCTTAAATAATTTACAAAGATTATGCAGCCCTTGATACACCAGACATAATGTTGCAGACGATCTTCAGTAAATTTTGCTTTTCAAAGGGACTGGTTAGGTTAGTGTTCTACAAACAAGTTGTACATGTAATAAATATGCAGTTGTGTTGATACTGATAGTAAGCAAACTATTTTCACATTTCAGAGTCCATTACTTTCTCCTGCCATGGGTTTTAACCCTGTTCTTCCCCCTTCCAATGCCAGCCTTTACCCAGGAACCCCAAATCCTGGGGGACCAATGACTCCCTTTTCCCCTGCTACACCTGCTTCAGAAGGGTCTGGAATCAGACCACAGTTACAGTGAGTGTATTGAGTACTTATTTCATATCTAATTCTAGCAGCCTGAAGAAACACTTGGTTGGAGTTTAGAAATGATTTTTCAGAGAGGAGGTCAAAATGGTATGTGTGGCTCTGAACGAGTACGGCGTGACTATATTATTATCTTGTTCAAGCAATAAAAGAGAGACAGCTATGCACAGTAAACAGTACAAAAGATAGTACATTTTGACAGGGGAAGATTTGAGTTTTATTCTGAAATAGGATATACAGTGTATGCAATTTTATGTAAATACACAAGTATAGTAGCCCTTTTTTTTTGTAATGTTGACCCTAAAATTATGCCAAAATGGGATTTCATCCCTTTAGCGTGGCAGTATCGACTATCTAATAATCATACTGTGTTTGTGATAATATCAACCACTTTTGATACATTGCACATTGGGTTTGTTTGCCCATGTTCCATATTCTGATTTCTTATGTGAGAAGCTTGCTTGTAATACTGGTTACTTGTCATCATTTTCTTGCAGAAATATTGTTTGCACTGTCAATTTGGCATGCACTCTTGAGCTGAAAACAATAGCTCTGCGGGCAAGGAATGCTGAATATAACCCGAAACGTTTTGCTGCTGTCATTATGAGAATTAGGGATCCCCGAACAACGGCACTCATATTTAGTTCAGGGAAAATGGTGTGCACTGGTGCTAAAAGGTCAGTTCATGGAATTATTTTACTTTCCTATTGTTTCTTTCATTTATCATAATTATTAAGGCTATTTGTTGTGCTAGGTGTGTGTGCGTTGGCTTTTCCTGCATAGTATCGCTGACAGATACTACTGCTGCTCTTCACATTTATGGGTATGATTAGAGCAATGATCAGTCCAGAGATATCATAATAAAAAATATAGTAAAATAAAAATGAAAAAATTTGTCTGAAAAAGTGAACCTCAACAAACAAAGGAATTTGAAAATGGCTTATCCATTATTTGTGATACTGGTTGAGTTTATGAACAAATGAATAATTTCTAATCCATGGCATGATTGTAAAAGATCTTTTTTTTACAGTTGATGTGCTAATTTTATATAGACATATAAAATTTATCTCTGGTTTGTTAACAGTGACATTTGTTATACTTAGAGTTGATTTCCTTTCTGATAGAATATGAATTATAGTATTCAGACTCCTATACTAAACTTTAAAATGTGCGTAGTGAAAGAAAAAAAAAGGAAAAAAGAAAAAAGATATCTAGTTCAAATTCGTTTATGGATATCAAAATTAAAAGTCAGTGTACACAGATTGCTGTATTCAGTGTACACAGATTGCTGTATGAATGACGTGTTAACTGTTATCTGTGTTTTGCATGGAGGAGCAATTCTAGTGCTGTTTTCTAGTAGGGCAAAAGTAATCTTTTAGAATTGTTTTTTTTTCAAATTCAAGAAGCTTTGCTCAAAGTAACTTAAAATACATATATTTTGTCACATGACCAGACAGACTTACTTCAAATTTGTGTTTCTTGCAGTGAGGAGCAAGCAAAACTGGCAGCTAGAAAATATGCCCGCATTGTACAGAAATTGGGCTTTCCAGTAAGTTCACTTTAACTTTAACCCAATACTGCTTTACCTACTTTCACAAGTTAACCCCTTCTCTACCTAAGCAAGGCACCACTCTAATTTTGAAATTATTTGACTTTTTAAAAAATAAAGTAAGATACTTTGTTTACTTAGAATCTGAATTTATCAGATTTGTTTTTTGTTTCTGCACCGTTTTGTCTATTGCCTTGCTATAGTCTATAAATCTGTATTATTTGAAGTCCTTGTTTCAGCCTTTGCTTCCCAGATAAATTGTAAACGTGCTTGAAATGCCATATTTGGAGACACAAACTTTAGTAGTTGTCCCAGGAAACAGAAAGCATGTTCTCTCTTCCCAAGAAAAAAGTCAAAGTATTGTGTTTTGTCACATTTATTATGTTAATTCTGGTATTTAGAAGCCTGCATGACAGGAATGCTTGATAACACTGTTTCATAATTTAGCTGATGAACATGGCAAATAATGCCAATATTGAACTTACATGTCAACTGAAGTGGAACATTTTAGCTGTATATATGCCTCCCCATGGTGTCATGGTTCATGTAAGTAACACTGTTGAGGTGACGTTCTTTGCCCTCTGCAGCAAAGACCACAATATGAACTGCTTGAAACTTCTAAATATCATAAAAACACTACATTATTCACAAGATAAGCACAAAAATAGGACCTTATGGACAAGATTTATTTTTTACTCTCCCAGATCTGGGGGTACCTTTTGGCAACTGACCATTTCTTACCTAGAACTTTGAATCAGATGTAGCTATTACAGTATTTGTCACGAGCAGAGTTAGGGTCTTGGGGATGTTACGACTGCACGAGAGGCAGCTAACTCACACTCGGACACAACCACACAAGAAAAGTATTAAATAACTAGAGCGTATATATGTCAGGCCGGTCAGGCCATAGTTTACATAAATATTAATAACAAAACAAAAGACAATAGAGGTATATCTTCAAACCAAAAAAAAACTCTAATTAATAACTTAACCAATGATATTCATGTAACTATGGAGGTACTGCAATCAATAGCAAATAGGTATATTATACGAAACTAGATATCAATTTAAAGTGACAGTTGAGTCGCCACTGGCCAGTCGCCAGGCAAACTCTCCATAAATCATATGGGCTTAAATGTTAGGAGGGCCCAGTACGTTCAAAGCCTACAGAAGCACTCTTCGGCTTGTAGGTAATTTAAGCAGTTGCCAAAAGACTATATTTTATGCACAATCACTATTCAATTCATCAACAATGTGCTATATTATTCCAATCATACTATGGCAATAGATCTATGATACAGGACACTCGTGGTCGAGTGCCAGCTGGGGTTTCCTTAGTCTTCCTATGAGGCTGTAGTTCTCTCTCTATCTCTGATCTCTATTATGCTTGAATAAATAAGATATATTACCATTGCTCACGCCTACTGGTAGGCGCGAACATCAATATAGCGCAGCGTGGGCTTTCAAAGGTCAGCCCACTCAGACCTTTCTTTCTAGAGCTCAGTCAGTCCGTTAGCAAGGACTTCTTGTCTTCAAAGCACACAGTTCAGGTACTGGTCAACCGGAGATACTTCACGACACGATGCTTCTGCTCGCCTGTATTCACCTAATCTGAACGTTACACGATGTTATATACTATCTAACTACCCAGCGTGCTAGTCCGCTGGCCCAATTAGTTCAGCTATCTCATAGGTCGAAACCTCCCACCATTTTAATTGTAGTAATACGTCTGCACTATTCTACCAGCCAGTTAACGTGCAAAAACGTGTCTAGTCATACTTAACAAAGTCAACTGTCCCCACCTTGTTTCACCCCTACTCCATTACTTATTAATCACGAACATTAAAACCGACAAGCGTGAATCTAACCGTTTAACTTTACATTTATTTACTCACCAACTATAATTTGGCGAGGACCGTTCAAGGCCACCAGCCAATTTCTCATGGCCCTGGTAAACAACAACAACTCACTCTCTGCGTGAGTTTTAACAACATCCGAATCATGACAGTATTGTATAATGTATTTTGTGAAGTAGTTACACATATATATATATATACTGTTAAAAGTGTTATAATATGACAATTGAAAGTTGAATGGTGTTTTATAGATTTAGTATTCAATGCCTTGAAATCTGCATAATTCATTGTGTAATAATATTCTTTCCAGGCAAAGTTTTTAGACTTCAAAATCCAGAACATGGTTGGGAGCTGTGATGTGAAATTTCCTATACGTCTTGAGGGTCTTGTCCTTACACATGCACAGTTCTCCAGGTATAATCAATTCTCTTACAGTAGACATTTTTAGGTAATCACAAGATTGACACAAGTGGCTCATATCCACATTAATGCCAACCTGCATAAGGTGCAGATTAATCAGATGTGCTGTTTTGGATAAATGTGGGTCTCTTGTATGTAAAGATTGGCCGTTTCTCCAACAGACACTGACTGTTGTTTCAACATATATGTCATTGATCACAAAACAATTAGCCATACATGAGGAAAACTTATAAAGAATGAGTTATACAAAAAGCGAAAGTTACATTAATGTGGTACCTGTTTCAGTTGATTGCTTTCTTGAAAAGTTTAAACATATGATTCATATTGTTCATTTTTTTTATTAGGTGAGGTTACTCAAAACCAGCCAAAGAATACTTTTTACAAATGTTATGAAATAAACTGTAAATGAAACAGATGTTACACCAAGAGCTTAATGCTGTATTTGATGAAAGTAGTTTTTTGTGCTGACCTGATAAGCTGTCAAGAACGAAAGTTTTTATGTAGATAGAGATACCATGTACAATTTAATTTTTGCTCTACCTTGCAAATTTTTGCAGTTATGAACCTGAATTGTTTCCTGGTTTAATATATCGGATGGTGAAGCCCAAAATTGTGCTGCTTATATTTGTCTCTGGAAAAGTTGTCTTGACGGGTGAGTCAAAATGTAGTCCAGAATCACTTGTTAGATTTTGAATCAGCATTTCAGTATGACTATGACATCCTCTTAAAGGTTTTGTTGAACTGAGTTTGACACCACTAAGCTACAATTAATTGCCCAATTTATTTTCAGAGACACACCATATCATAGTTGTTCTTATATCAAACTTTTGCTATCTTTGAAGATGCATCTCATTTCCGCGATAAATAATCTTGCTTGTTTTGGCTTCCAAAATATGGGGCTGGATGTTTTGATGATGATTACATGTATATCAATACCCTGAAAACTCAAAGAAACCTATCCAATAATTGTTACTTCTCTACTATTATTGGTGCCTTGGTTATGTTTCAATTGTCAGTTGTGGGAATACAAGGAAAAATTGCAATGCCAATCGTATTTAAACCATTGCCGTATATTGCTAAAACTGTGCTTGGTGTAAGTCGTGGTGTCTGTCAGACCCCAGAACATACGAATAGGGATATGACAATAAAATCCTCTTTAAAAGTATGGTGTCTGTGAGACCTAGGGATGTACTGGTGGGAATAGTAAAAATGCAAGTGTGTTGGTGGGCATGCAAGATATTTTTGAATTTTAAAACTATACTGTGGGAAGATGGGCAGTGGCGTCATGGAGGAAAACCTGGAATTTCATTAAAAAAATTCCCAGAAATAAGATAATCGCAGATGTTTTTCATTCAATCATTGCTTCTGGGTCCATTAGACTTGCAAATTATGGCGAAGGTTAATATGCCTGTAGCTGTTGAACTTCCGTTTTTCTAAACTAGGAATACTTCCCCTACACCTCCAGTACCAAGGCAACTTTCCATGGAGAGATGTTTGAAGTATTTTCTATTTCAGACATATCATTAAACTGAGGAAAGATGTAGGTCTATTTCAAAGACAGTATCATTAGACCTGTGAAACTAAAATTGAGCAGTTGCTTTGACATAGGTGATGCTATCTTAATATGTAAATAATAATACAGTAAAACTGTGCATAAATGTTGGTTAGACTTACACTGAATTTTTGTGCTCACTATTACCACTTTCAATGCACTTATTGTTGCTCCACTATTTCCTAGTGACAGAGACAATGGACGTAGATCAACCTTCTCATGTAACCAATAATGTCAGTAGAGCAACAATATATACATGCAATGTTAAACAAATAGCGTTTTTTTTTCTTTTAAATTTGCAGGTGCCAAAGTGAGGTCAGAGATTTACGAAGCATTTGAAAATATATATCCCATCTTGAAAGGTTTTAGGAAACACTGATCATGCATGACAGTCTGCATCGGGGTTACATATCGTACATTTGAGACCATTGTTCTGTGCTTCAAGGATTATTCCTGGCAATGATTCCTATGGTTTGTTATTGCTGTGTTGAGCCATTTTGAATGAAGTAAATGTCAAGAGGGATTTGAAATATGCTACGCTGATATTGTGGAGCTACAGGTATTTGAAGAAAATGATGAGCAGGTGTGTGCAGAGTTCGCAGTGTTAGGCCTGTTTCAGTGTTTGCATGTCCAGTGCCACCCTTGACCTCCCATTATGACAATGGTAATTATGTCAATGGTGTGTTCTTTTTTTCTTCCCGGGAGGAATTCCCCACCGATGTTTACCTGTGCATCAGAAATTGAAAGTTTCCACTGTATTGAAACTTGAAGAGACAGAAGAAACTGTTGCGCTTGTCAAACAGGGAGGTTTTATTGGAAATGTTCAACATGAGTAAGGCTCACTCTTTGATTAACTGCTATTCCTGAGTATTATTTTCACTGCCTTTCTTCAGAGCCTGCAGATTCATAGTGAAATTTAATGGGGGGATCTGAGTGAAGTAACTTGAGAGCCATGAATCATCAGTGGTCTTGAAAAGACTAACCATTGCTTTGTTGACCCACTTACATTTGACAAATATGATATGATTTCCTTTTAGTGACAATCTGGAGCTGGTGAAAATGTGTTGCATGAGAATGACATTTAATTTAGCTCAGTTCTATATCCGAAAGTGATGGGTTTGATAAAATAAAGCCTTTAAAGTAGGGCTAGACCCAAACGGGCTGGTCTCATGGATAGTTCATTAATTTAAGAACTGAGATGCAATCCAGTCTGGAAGATTGAGTAAATGGAGATGGAAAAGGTAATTGTGACATGGGAAGAACCTAATGTGGCCAGATAATGTTAGCTCAAAGACTCTGATACCATGCGTTTGGCCCAAAGGGATGGTGAATGCAAGTTTAAAAAAATTAAATTAGCTAAAATGGTTGAGAGAGAGTTGAATTCAGGTATATATATCTAATGCTCATCAATAATGTTCATGTTCATATGTACTTTGTAATATGATATGATTAAACATTGAGTTCATATAATTAATGCACCATTATTGTTATCACGCCAGATACCAAATGATCATCAGGAACTTTTTTTTTTTTTTTAAAGTGACAGTGTTGTCGCCATTCTCTAAAGTAGAAATTTTCAATTTTCATCACACCATAGTTTCTGGAGAGTAATGTGTTTTCTAGTTTGTTTACAAGTCACTTCAGCATATTGTCCACAGCACGACATGCATGAGACGCCCATTCCTTTTCTGAACCAATACCAATATATATAAAACAAGTTGAGAACTTTATGTTTAACTTCTGGCAATACAATACCAATTTTATGTTCTGAGGGCAATGGTGTTTAGTTTGCTGAGTGATGGCAAGAAAATATTGTGCTCCATCATTATACATATTGTACATCATACTCTCCATTTTGGCTTGGTTATGTTGATATTAATTTAATGAAAAAAGAGTTTCATAACCATTTTTTATTTTCCCTGTGGCCAAAATGGAATACCGGTATACCAAATGATTTAAATTAAGTTAGGACTACATGTGAAATGAAATATTTTATTATGAAATCACCACTTGAAGCGATAAACTGAAGGGGCTGCCTGTGCAGATGACAAGTAGATAAACAGCATCATTTGTGTTCAGTGAAAGATATTTAGATTAAAATTGTAAGTGACAAAAAGAGAATGGTATGTCATCTTGTCATTTATAATTGGTTCAGTTTGTACAGTTGTTTGAGCTCTCCCCATTTCATGTATGTCATATCGTCGGTTGGCTGTTGGAACCTCGTTAAGTCCATTTTTGGGCAAATTCACTTTTTTAAAAAATGGAATCTATAGCACGAGACGCATCGGATGCACTTGAAAAAACGGAAAAATTCTGCTTAGTAGTGGAGAAAAGCGATGTTGTAATTCCGTGTTATAACCTCGTTGACGTACAGCTGGCGGAATGTCGGCGCTTGAACCTGGCTAAAATCGTTTGCCAGGTTATGCACCGCTGGCCACGGCCAATTGTTGGCGTTTGAACCTCACTAAACGTTTAATTTAGTAGCGTTTAATACTAAACGTTTAGTAAATGTTTAATAGCATGGTAATTACATGTACCAATTGTTGTCGCTTGAAAATGAAGAAAAAAGTGAAATGTCGATGTAAAAATCATTATTTCGTAGTAGTGCATGATTGTATCATGTTTACAAATAACGAGACTGAAGAAGGGCAGTCATGTACCATGCCCTGTAACTCATAATTATTTTAAAGGGTTTGGAGATACAGGGAATAGGTTATTGTGTACAAAATTCACACACGCAGGCACACACACAGGCACACAGAGTAATTAGGTTTTTACTAAGTTCGAAATGACTTTAAAAAAGAAAATTACTTTATATAATTATAGTTATGTGCCAGTAAAATCATTGAGTCTGGGGACGAATAAAAATTGGTCACTTTGAAATAGCCTAGATATCATCCGGCGTATATTTTGAGTCCGAAGTCAGAGATCTATTGTCATTAACGTAATCACCGACGGTAGGGTAAACTTGAATGAATAGATCAAAGGAAGGGCGGCGGCGAGTTTACGGCCTTTGAAGTTGCCGCTCAATTTAGTGGACACCGTCTTTGAAGAAAGTAAGACAAGATCGGCGAATATGGGCGGATCAAATAAGGGAATGGTAAATATTATTTTAGTAAATATTTTGAGTTAATTGATCAATCTGCAATTAATCATGCGAATCTTCGCCCCACCCACACTTTAATAGCTATAAATACTGTCAGACTCATATCAATCAGTGACCAGACAAAGTAAAGCGCCCTACTATCTGAATTTTTAAATCCAGTGCTTTCCATTATGTAGGCTAACACATAAGTCACTGTGCATTTCCAGTTTGTTATTTTCAACGTTTCCTCTGAGCAGAGGACAATGCATGGTGCAATAAGCACTTTCAAAACCTGTTAGAGGAAGATGCCGATCGCAGGAGCCTTTAATTGACGTTGCACACAAAACTTACTGGTGTGAAAGTAGATCTCTCAAAGAAACACAGAGCAGTTCTTTCAGTGCAACCCTCTCTCAAAGAACTATGCTGGAACTCTCTCACAGAACCAAGTGCACAGCTCTCAAAGACCCTATGTGGAACTCTCTCAAAGAACAAAAATGAAAATTACCCAAGGAACTGAAATGCAGCCAGTTCAAGGAGCAAACGTACAAATCTCTTGCTCCCCCCCCCCCCCCCCCTCTCTCTCTCAGAACCAGAGCGCCACATTCTCAAAGTGCAAGATGCAGCTCTCTCAAAGACCTGATTGCATCTCCCTTAATAAAGAACCAAAGTGCAGCGCTCACACCCCCCTCCCCTCTCTTTCTCTCTCTCTCCCCCCCCCCCCTCCCCCTCTCTTTCTCTCTCTCTCTCCCCCCCCCCCCCCTCCCCCTCTCTCTCTCTGTCAAATAACCAGAGTGAACGTCTAACTCAAAGATCCAGTGTGCAGTTGTCTCTCAAAATCCCTGAGTACAGTTTCTCTCACAGCCCCAGAATGCAGATTTATACAAGAACCAGAGTGCACCTCTTTCAAGTTGGATCTCTCCCAAAAGAACCAAAATGCAGCTGTCTCTCAAAGGACTGGAGTGCATCTCTTTCAAGTTGCATCCCTCCCAAAGAACAAAAATGCAGCTGTCTCTCAAAGGACTGGAGTGCACCTCTCCCAAAGAACCAAAATGCAGCTCTCTCTCAAAGGACTGGAGTGCATCTCTTTCAAGTTTCATCTCTCTCAAAGAACCAAAATGCAGCTCTCTCTCAAAGGACTGGAGTGCACCTCTTTCAAGTGGCATCTCTCTTAAAGAACCAAAATGCAGCTCTCTCTCAAAGAGCTGGAATGCACCTCTTTCAAGTTGCATCTCTCTTAAAGAACCAAAATGCAGCTCTCTCTCAAAGAGCCGGAGTGCACCTCTTTCAAGTTGCATCTCTCCCAAAGAACCAAATTGCAGCTCTCTCTCAAAGGACTGGAGTGCATCTCTTTCAAATTGCATCTCTCTCAAAGAACCAAAATGCAGCCCTCTCTCAAAGAACTAGAGTGCACCTCTTTCAAGTTGCATTTCTCTCAAAGAACCAAAATGCAGCTCTCTCTGTCTAAGAACGTGAGAGCACCTCTTTCCAATTGCATTTCTCTCGAAGAACCAAAATGCAACTCTCTCTCTCTCAATGAACCAAAATGCAGCCCTCTCTCAAAGAACTGGAGTACAACTCTCTCAAAGAGAGAAAGAGAGCGGCAGGGGCAGGTGGATGCGGCTGGGGAGGGGGCAGTGAGCAAGGACATAACATAGACAAAGATAGACAGAGGGAGAGATGGGCAGATAGAGAGAGAAGGGAAGGGGACATGGAGAGAGAGAGAGAGAGAGAGATAAACAGTAGAAATAGTAGAAAGAGAGATTTAATGATGTATTTAATGTCTTTTGTAAACAAATGACATGTAATACTTTGTGTTACTAAAGAGTCAAGTGTGAATAAATAGTTTGGTTTAGGCTAGACAGTAAATCATACATTTATATTACATTCATTCGCTCGGTGATGGTTGATACATAGGAAATAAACGAAGTGAAATACTAAGTTTCGAGGGATAAATTTAAAACAGAACTAAAACGGCAAAGACAACAATAAATGCCTCCGAGGCACTTTTAAACATATTTTTACTATGCCCAAAGAAAGGTAGCGAGGTTATACGATCAGCCAAGCGGCGCGATGTGTGCGCTTGAACCTCGTTAAAGCTTTAGGCAGGTTCCAACAGCCGACTTCGGCGTGTTATAACCTGCTTAACTCTGGTTACGTAATTACAGTAGGGTTGTCGTCAAAATGCAATACACGGCATAACTACTGGTCAAGAACATAGGCTAGATGCCAAGTTACAGCTCCCAATAATGAAAACTATTAAAGATAATCAGTTTTTTCCTTCTCCTGTAAAATTTTGATTTTGGACTTAACGAGGTTCCAACAGCCAACCGACGATATATGATTCTCTAAAATAATGGTCCCTGAAATGAAATGAATAAATACTTTGTTATGATTTATTACACCGTGCCTAAGAGTTCAGTGTTTTTGCCATGTCCACATTTAAAAACTTTCTTTGTTTCTTACAAAGCGAGATATAGATTAATATCAAGGACTACTATACTGTATAGTAGTCCTTGATTAATATACACATGTAAATTTATTGGCATACAAGGAGTATGATTTATACTGGAAATAATTTTGACATTTACATGGTGTTACGAAATTGAATTTAATATTTTGACGTTCATGCCATAAGATTTCAAGACTTATGGTTTTCCACCTACACATGAAATCTGTTCTTTTTAAATCACACAATAGGAGGAGGCAATGTCTGATTCAAAACTATCGATCTATACATTTTAACAGTCACACCAGAAGTATTGAAAATTTCTTTGAAAATTGCATTTTAAAAACTTTATTGAACACCTTTGTAAAATTTAAAAAAGAAAATGGAATCAAACACTCAGCTCAATTAACAGTATATTTGCCAATCCGTCAATGCTCCTCACAGATGTATTTGTAGTGTAGCAGCACAATCATTCACACAATCATGGGATCATACTGGGTGGCCAGACATTTGGCTCATCATAAATTATGTCACCTAGAATCAGTATCACTGTCTCCTAACACCACTTAATATGTACAACAGAATCCTAAAATAATGTGATGTAAACTGTCAAAGCTCTACATTATACAGCCTGAAGTCATTCAAAAAGCAGCATACCCTGTCACAATTATCACTGATTCTTTGGTGGGGATGCCAGCTGCTTCAAAGTATATGCAGACAGAAGAGTGCCAATTGTAACCACGCCTATCAGCCCATAGTATAGTGTCTTGTCTTTGGGGAGTTTTTGCCATACAAGTTTGCCATCATTAACCTGAAGATAAAATATAAAGTTAACTTTAAGAGATCTATAACAATTATATTTATAATGATGTTCTCTCAGTGAGCATGATGAAAGTTGATCTTCAGCAAACGAATGAATTAAATCCTTAGCAAATATTATTCCCAGAAATATTGTGTCTACAATGCCCTCACAGTCTTTTATCCCTTATTTTAAGGTGAAAACACAGTGTACTTGGTTTAATTTGAAGCTGTGGTGGTGGTTGTGAGTGGGGTGTGGATTACACTTTGATGTACCAGAGTTTTCATTTACCTCTAAGCAGAAAAATAACCATTATTGCACTGTTTGTCCCATACAATACATGTGCACAAAATTAGATCCCTTCTTGCAGCACTTTTAAAAATTACTACATAGTAACATTAAATTACCCCCTTTCAATCGGCAAGAAATTTGATATCGGGAGTGAGGTAGCTTGATTACTTTGAATTATCAGAAAATAACGGGTTCAAATTCGGATTACTTACAAAATTTAATAGCAACAAAGAAGATGGATAAAAAAAAAACAGGCTGAAGTTATTTTGGTTTCACAGGAATTCAAATTATCAAAGTTCGATTTACATGGACTCCGCTGTAACTAGTGTAAGTCACTTTTGCTCCAAATTTCAATAAAATTCCAATTTTACCCATATGGAATATCAGACACTTTGACAGTTCCTAAAGTTCAAAAGTATTCCCTTTTCATACACGTATAGCAAGTAAAAACAAAATAATTAGCAACTGAAATCATTCTGACATAAAATACAGTTAAATCCACTTATCTCGGCATGGCTTTTGTCGACATTCTGGGTCACTCGACACAATTTCTAAGTCCCAACCTGTTCCTTCTTTAATTCTACTTAGAAATATTTCCCCGTAACTCGACATGTTATTCCATTTCTTCCTCTTAAATCGACACATTTCTCCCCGATCAGAGCACAAAAAATGCGCTAGAAGTAGAACTACTATTGAGCTATCGAAAATGTCCACGCAACTCCCTGCATATATGATTGTCACAAATCCCAGACTGGGAGATGTAATAAGTTATGACAGGACAACAATCACGAACAAACAAGTTAACACTTAACAGAACAATCCATCAGACTCACACATTTATTAAACATAATTATACAGATAATAGCGCAATTACATACATTATATTATTGAAATCAACTGCCGTACAACGGCCTTATTCTCACACACACTCTCCCTCGGATCCACAATCCGGTAGTTACTCCTAAAGGCACTTCGGCCTCAGCCTCTCCCTTCAGGGTCTTAATAGCACATTATTAATAATTTACTGGCACCGCAGTCTCTCAATATCACCTTCCTATTGTCATACACCTTAGCATTCCCCTAGCACCTCAGCAGGGCAATAACACATTATCATTTCAATAGACATTATCATTTCAATAGTACATTCTCCCCTCAACATGGCAATAGTGCATTATCACATTCACGCTCATATCTACGTCCCTGTCCGTGGCCTGACTACCACGACTTTATGTGCCTCTACTGTCCTGCACTGACAGCCTCACTTCTGGCCTATGTGTGGCCTCCGGCCCTATGCTGGCCTATCCCCTGTGCTCATCGAGGTGGCTCTGCGGCCCGTCCTCGACACCTACAAGAATAACATTACATTGGTATAATACCCTACCATTTCTATTCACTCCACCTCTCCTTACAACCCATGAAGCGTACACACACTAGTTCACCTTTCACTCACCACACATCTTACGGTAACACACCTCCATCGGAGTACACACTACTCACTCGCGCTACAAATCCATGAACTCACTTTCATCTATCGCTCATGGCGCACATTGCTATATCCAATATCAAGGACTTCCACATTCCTCACATATACTTATTTACATCATGGTAATAGACGAATATAATATAATACATCAATCATAATAATCAATCAACGTTCTACATACCAGTCATCACTGGAAAGACTCTCTCACTAGTCTTCTCGACTGCTCCCCTTATGTCTGCCCGATGGGCTCTTATTCACAGGTCCGTTCCGTAGGACCTTCTAACTTGCAGTGATAGTAATACAGCGCTTTCGCCTCATTCAGACCCCCCCCCACTACTCACAACAGCACGCTTAACTTACTTGTCTACGTGCGTTAATTTTACTCTACACCCGCTCTGTAGCAATCCCCTTAATTGCACTCACTCCACTCGTGACAATGATCTCTTTATTTTTTTGCGGTGCTGGTGGGGAGGGGGTGTGTGGACACAGAGGACGATCCTTGGCTTCAGTAACGCGAGCATGGAGTGCCTTGCACTAACATGGGCTATATTAGAAACTAGCCGAGGTCCCCGGCCCTGCCCGGGATAAATCGGTTTGAATACTGGTTTCAAATCTGGGTGGTTATTATGGACCTGCTTCATCTTGCCTGTTCCTATTTGTTTATTTTATTTTTGTTTGTTTGTTTTTAATAAGTCTTACTGCTCTGCCTTTGTGAGTTGACACCCTGCCCATCCCGAACAACAGCATGATTTGCGCACGGGTTAGTGTGTTTGATAGTGAACACATCGCAGGAAGTGATAACAAAACCTTAAAATGTCGAACCATGACTCGAAATAGATCTAAATCATGGCGAAACAATAAATTTCCAATAAAAAAAAACTACACCGATTTGAGACTTCTATTAAAAACTGTGCACCCTTACATCCATTCTGATGCACCATATAAAATTTGAAGTCTGAGTGTTGAGTGGTTCAGAAGACTTTTGCAACGAAAAATCTCAAGTCCACAAATATATATTATATAGTATAGATTATGAAGTGTTCAGGCTTCTACGTTTCATTTTTCATTGTTTCGGCATCATCTATTATATATTTCAGTAACTTGCCACCTTTGGCATGACTAACTGACCAAACTGTACACTCTTCAGGGCTTAAATTTGGCAGGAAGGTGGCAATTGAGATAAGGAAGATGGTGGCTATAATTAAATGTTGTTTACTTCAAGCATGTATTTAAAAAAAAAAAACAATGTTTATTGCTATGTAACACCTGTAGTTTTGCGTGTTTGTTTCGTAATATATAGTACCGTGAATGACATAAAAAGTAACCGTATCAAGCGTTCAGTTTGGTGCGTAATGTTCTGGTGCGCATGAGTTCTGAAGCAAGACTGTAGTTTATTACTTTTACATGTATTATATGAGAGAGAGAGAGAGAGCGACGGGGGGGGGGGTGAGAACATGATTGTTTATTCCGGGCAATGCCCGGTAGGTCATCTAGTTTAGATCTATTTCGAGTCACGGTTCGCCATTTTAAGGTTTCGTTATCACTTCCTGCGATGTGTTCACTATCAAACACACTAACCCGTGCGCAAATCATGCTATTGTACGGGACGCGCAGGGCGTCAACTCACAAAGGCAGAGCAGTAAGACTTAATTAAAAACAGGGCCGGGGACCTCAGCTAGTACAATATACATGTATTCATTTAAACTGAGTTTTCAGTTTAAATGAGTGAAATTTGGACGACTCCACTGTAGGGTGTTACAAGATCATAAAATATGACTTAAATGTCTCTGCCAAATCCATTTTCAAGTTCATCTAATTTAAAAAATATAAAATAGGTAGATATATACATACTGAAAAAATGGTCTGCATTTCCATAACTTTCCTGTATTGAACATCGTTTGGAACTAGGTATTTGCCATGTCCATAACTTGTTGGTGTAGTGCTTGATGATGATGGTCTTGCAGAAGTTGTAGTGGGCCCTTTGGGTGCACCCGCTGGCTTGAAATCATAAAAAGTCTCAGCTGATTCTTTTAACTTCGTTGAGAATGCCTGTCCAAAATGGAAAATACCAGAAGACATTTAGACAAACCAAAGGTGTTGGTCACACAGCAGCATTGAATTTAGAAGTTCAAATTCATATCCATCACTAAACCTATGGTGAGTGAATGGCAAGCACTTGCCTTGTTATACTGTTACAATGTCAATTTGGATTGGCAATCCTCCCATCCAAATCACTTCAAGTTGCAATCATTCCTCCTATCTAAATTATTATTATTATTAATTCTCTACAAATAGTCCAATCCACTTATCTCGACATGGCTTTTGTTCACATTCTGGGTAACTCGACACAATTTTTAAGTCCCAACTTGTTCCTTCTTGAATGCAACTAATCGACGTGCTATTCCACTCTTTCCTCTTATATTGACACATTTCTCCCTGACCAGAGCACAGCACGTGCACTAGATCTACTAGTACTACTACATGTATTACTGTACTGCCGAAGACATCCGCGCAACTCCCCGTATAAAAGACTTCTCTATTTCTTTTTGCAGTACTGGCCAGGAGGGGGGGGGGGGATGAGCGGTCAAAAGGGATGACCTTTGGTTTCGATAACGCAAGTGTGGAGTGCGACACATAAGTGCACGGCAGCTAGTACAGAGGACTGCAGACTACTATTTATTTTTTTCCCCATATAAAACATTTGTGTGCCATTGACGCTAGGCCTTGGCCTAGATCTCTTGATTAACTGCCATACTGTACGTGTATTGGGGTACCGTTACTTTTTCTGAAGAAACAGGTCATGGTTAAAAGGAAAAAGTAAAACACTGCGCATTTGATGTACAGCTACAGCATCTCGCTGATATCGAGCAAACATTTGCCACACAACAGCTCACAACTGCTCCACACAACAATGATATTGGAGGAATGGGTGAGTGACGGCATGCCAATAATCTGAAGAAACGAGGGACATAACTGCCTTATTTATTGGGCACTTTTACCATAATGGTGATATTTTATCTCCCCTGCATATTTTTTTGTTCTCTTCCACCACTAATCTGTATTTCCACTCTCTCGGTACTTGACGCAATTCAGACTGTCCCACTGATGTCTGGATGTTAGGATTGCACTGTACTAGACTAGAGTATGTAGATTAATTTACTAAATTTAAATTCTTTTCTTTCTGATAGGTAGAATGCCCACATAACTAGAGAAATATATTACTATTGTTATTATTATGAGTTATATAGATACATTGTTACGTTATTGTTCACATATTGTCATTTTGTATTACACAGACTTCCATCATTGTGACGTATGAGTCAAATCATTAAAAGTCTGCTCAACCGACCAAATACTTCTTTTCAAGTTATTTATGATGGAAGTCTGTTCCAATGCCCAGTGGAAGGGAATAGCCTAATTCTGTCCTTGCACACTCGAGCAGCTCTACGTCGGATTGCTCCGTTCCTGTAGATTTTTTTTATTTGCCTCCTCATCGCCCAGACCAAGACCGTCAGGGATGCCATCGACAGCATGTCCCATAAGAGGGTGTGCCTATACAACTCCTGAGGAACACCCCATCGATGTGGCTGTCGTACTGCTACAACCGCACGGCAAAGAGCATGAGTCTCATTCCACTGCCAAAGTGGAAAAGGTCAAACGACCTACCATTTCCCTCAGTGGCACCACCGAGACGTGGAATTACTTCAAAGCCAGATGGAACGAGTACAAAACCGCCACAAAAATTTTTGGGGAGGAGGTGGCCATTCAACTACTAGAGTGCTGCGATGAACATCTTCGACGAGATCTGACACGGTCAAACGGCGGCTCACTCAGCCACAAGCCAGAAGAGGAGGTCCTCGAAGCTATCCGCAAGTTAGCTGTGAGGGAGGAAAACATCATGGTCCTCAGAGTCGAACTGTCTAACATGAGACAGGACCGAGACGAGCCCATACACAACTTTGCAGCTCGTCTTTGGGGACACGCATCCCAGTGCAAATTCCTAGTCACCTGCAACTCGTGTCAAACAGAGGTGTCATATATGGATCAGCTCATCAAAGACTGCATCATCCGCGGTATTTATGAAAAGGAAATTGAGCTGGAAATTCTTGGCAATCAAAACCAGGAAATGACCTTAGAACAACTAACAAAGTACATTGAAGCAAAAGAGAGTGGCAGGAGGAGCGCACACCGGTTGCATGACTCCGAGCCCCGACCCACTAATAACGCTGTAGCAGCAGCCACCAGCGCCTACCGGGCATCCCAAAAACCGTGCGGCTACTGTGGTAACAAAACCTACCATGGTAAAAAGTTCAAGGAGAGAGAACAAAAATGTCCAGCAGCAAAACACACATGCAAAAAATGTAACATAACTGGCCATTTTGAGAAAGTGTGCCGGAGAAAAGATCGGAAGGACAAAACAAATGAGTGTGAAGATCAGACTGATTTTTTGTGCACCTTAAGTGACGATACAAACTTTGACGAGAGTTTCGATGTGAATGTTGTTGAAAATGACAATGCCAATGGTGCCATGAATGAACATTTTGTGCATTATCAACATACTGATATCAATGTTACTGAAAATTATTTCAATGACGTCATAAATGAACAACTTATTCATAATGATAATTTTGATGATCATGTCAATGATTCCATGCAGGCTATTGATCCTAACACAAAAAATCATGGAATTATACTAACCACTGACACTAATGGCATCTCATTAACACCCATAGGACATCACATAGATCTATGAGTCACACAGATGGATCCAGCGTCATTCTGACCCACAGCCTTACATGCGGGTAAAGATCAAGGCCGACCCTTCAGGCTATAAAGCCATAGACATACCCTACCCACCCATCAGAAAAGCACCCACTGAGTACGTAGCAATAGCAGACACAGGCTGCCAATCAAGCCTTGCTGGTGTGGAACTCCTAGAAGAGCTAGGTCTGACTGAGACGGATTTGGTGAAAGTCACCATGCGCATGAGCGCAGCCAACAACAAGAGTATAAAAATTCTTGGGGCATTACTCCTCCACATTACCGCCATGGTTGATGAGAAGAGTGGCAAGGTCAGCACCCGTCAGATGGTGTATTTCACGAATGACACCCACAAACTATACCTTAGTAAGAGTGCCTGTACTGACCTAGGCGTAATCTCAGAAAATTTCCCAACTGCTGGAGAGATTCAGACCCCTCCCATTGAAAGCAGTGACGATCACGCGGGGATTAAACCTAATGCCCGAGCACCGTGTGGATGTCCCCTACGTCAGCCTCCACCCACCATCCAATCAGTGCTGGAACTACCCCTCCCACTTACTGAAGAAAACCGCTCTAAAATAGAGAATTATTTAAAAGAGCAATATGCCTCATCTGCGTTTAATGTATGCACCCACCAACAACTGCCCATAATGACAGGACCACCTATGCACCTTATCATAGATCCAGATGCAAAGCCCATAGCATTTCACACACCATTACCCGTCCCCCTACATTGGATGGATGACGTCAAAGCTGATCTAGATAGAGACGTGAGACTAGGTGTGATAGAGCAGGTCCCAATGGGAGAACCAGTGACTTGGTGTCATCGCATGGTTGTTTGTGCTAAAAAGGATGGCAAACCACGGAGAACTGTGGACTTCCAGCCTCTCAACAAATATGCTGCCAGAGAGACTCACCACACGCAGTCTCCTTTCATTCAAGCCAGATCAGTGCCGCAGCACACCAAAAAGACTGTTCTCGACGCCTGGAACGGCTATCACAGTGTAGCATTGCACGAAGATGACAGACATTACACGACATTCATCACCCCTTGGGGGAGATACAGGTACAACGTTGCGCCCCAAGGCTACCTCTCATCAGGGGACTGCTATACCCGCAGGTACGATGAAATAACATCTGATGTCAGAAACAAAACAAAATGTGTAGATGACGCATTAATATGGGCTCATTCTCTCAAGGACAGTTTTCATCGTACGGTCCATTGGCTCAATTTGTGTGGGGAGAATGGCGTCACACTGAACCCAGGAAAATTTGTTTTTGGAGCAGATACTGTTGTATTTGCAGGATTCGAAATTTCCGCAACAACAGTAAGACCGTGCCCAAAACTCTTTGAGGCAATTGAAAATTTCCCGACACCGAAGAACTTAACTGATCTTAGATCATGGCATGGGCTAATCAATCAAGTGTCATACACTTTTGCTTCAGCAGAGATCATGCAGCCCTTTAGGGAACTTCTCAGCTCAAAAACCCCATTCACATGGAATGGAGAACACGACAAATTGTTTGAAACCTCAAAAAGAGTCATTATCAAGGGCATCACTCATGGTGTTGAAATTTTTGACAAAAATCGCCCTACATGCCTTGCCACCGATTGGAGCAAGTCAGGCATTGGATTTTGGTTGTTGCAAAAGCACTGCCAATGTAAAACTAGCAAACCATTCTGCTGCAAGAACGGGTGGAAAATAGCGTTGGTCGGGAGTCGCTTCACCACCCCGGCAGAATCTCGATATCATCCCATAGAGGGAGAGGCGTTAGCAGTTGTGGACGCACTAGAAAAAGCCAGACATTTCGTTCTGGGATGCAAGGATCTAATCATTGCAGCTGACCACAAGCCCCTGGAGAAAATTTTTGGGAACCGCTCCCTTGATGGTATCCCAAACCCAAGACTCAGAAATCTGAAAGAAAAATCTCTTAGGTTCAGGTTCAAACTGGTACACATACCAGGTATCCACAACAAGGCAGCAGACGGAATGTCAAGGTACCCTGTTGGTGAAGCTACTCAGCTGAAACTTCCAGATGACACAGCAACACTGTCACACATTCTGCTAGACAGCATTCGAGACATAGCACCTGAAGATGATGATGACCTGGTAATATCTGCAACTGCATCAACCTTAGACACCATTAGAACTATTACATGGGATGATGTCAGGACAAAGACAATCAACGATGACGAAATGAGAGAACTGCTCTATCTGATTGACGATGGATTTCCTGCAACAAAAAAAGAAATGCCTCCACAAATCCAAACATACTTTAACCTCAAAGACGGTTTATATACATTGGATGGAGTTGTAATGTATAATGATCGCATCATCATTCCCCAATCGCTCAGACCACAAGTCTTAGAGTCACTTCACTCTGCCCATCAAGGGATATCATCAATGACAGCCAGAGCAGAATCGTCCGTCTTTTGGCCAGGCATTACTTCTGACATTCAGAAAATCAGAGCAAAATGCCGCCACTGCAATCGCAATGCACCATCACAGCCGAATCCACCTCCCACCCCACCAAAGGTTCCAATATACCCATTCCAAGCAATATGTGTGGATTACTTCCACTACAGTGGTCAGTACTATTGCGTCACTGTGGACAGATACAGCAACTGGCCAATCGTTGACAAAGCAAAAGAAGGAGCCAGTGGTCTCATAACGTGCCTCAGAAAATTTTTTGTTACCTTTGGTATCAGTGAGGAACTTACGTCTGATGGCGGTCCAGAATTTGCAGCCTCACAAACTGAGCAATTCCTCAAAGACTGGGGAGTCTACCACAGAACCTCCTCTGTGGCCTATCCTCATAGCAATTGCAGAGCAGAGATCGCTGTTAAGACTGTCAAACGTCTCCTAATGGACAACACAGGCCCTTCTGGAACCCTTGACACTGATGCTTTCCACAGAGCTATGCTACAGTATAGGAACACACCAGACAAGGAAACTGGCATCTCTCCAGCTCAGTGTATCTTTGGAAGACCAATCAGGGACTTCGTACCCATACATCCTGGAAGATATGAGCCCCACCCAACCTGGAGAGAGACTCTGCTTGCCAGGGAAGAAGCCCTAAGGAACCGCCACATGAAAATGGCAGAGAGACTGACAGAACACACAAAGAGGTTGCCTCCACTTAAAGTCGGAGACAAAGTTAGGATTCAGAATCAAACTGGACCTCACCCCACAAAATGGGACAAAACTGGGACCATCATCGAAGTGCGCCAATTCGATCAATACCTTGTGAAAATGGACGGATCAGGTAGGGTTACTTTACGGAACAGAAAATATCTGCGCCATTATGTCCCTGCTACTCCACCTGAAGAGACGAGTATATTCAAATATGCACCCCCTCCACAAACAGCTGAATACCCAGCAGACAGCACTTCTTACGATAATGACACAGGGATCAGAAGCACGCCAGCGAGGAACCCACCACAATTGAGGACACCTACTCAATTGCCACCACCAATCCCAATGCTTCTGCCACCAGAAAAGGAAGAAATGCCGTTAGCCCAATCCCCACCAACAGTCCCACCACTGTTGCCTCCAGAAAAGGAACAAATGCCGTTAGCCCGATCCCCACCAACAGTCCCACCACCATTGCCTCCAGAACAGGGCCCCCAAATAAATAATGGGCCGCCTTTGGAAGTGCCAACAGGCATTCCGAGAGCAATACTCAGATTACAATCCTACAATAAACAAGGAAAAACAGAGACTACTGTACCTCCAGGAGGGAAACGAATCACCAGATCAAGCGCAAAACAGAAGGAAACTTGATTCTTTCACCAGATGTAGTTTTGCTTGCATTTTATTCATTCTTCTCCTTTCTTATAAATTTAATTAACTTCACGTCTTGTTTACTTTAAGCCTTTAACGTTCATGAATAACCATTAACATCACTCATATTAAAGACTCGGGGGGCATAGAGAAATATATTACTATTGTTATTATTATGAGTTATATAGATACATTGTTACGTTATTGTTCACATATTGTCATTTTGTATTACACAGACTTCCATCATTGTGACGTATGAGTCAAATCATTAAAAGTCTGCTCAACCGACCAAATACTTCTTTTCAAGTTATTTAATAACAATGTCCGCAATCTTTAGTGTCTGGTCCTATGCATCGCCATGGTGATTGTGGCACTGATTTTGATTCGCATTGCGAGCCACAAACCAACTGGCGGCGAGCTAAAAGTAGGTTCTTACAGTGAACAATGGCATGTGTGTACATGTTCAATGTGAGACGTTCGGTCAATTCTTCCACTTCCTTTCCCTTGTTTACATGGATGGTAGGGAATCTGACCAGTTTAGATCCATCCCTGTCATAACAATCAACTACAATGCAACTAGCAGGCATTTTAACCACTTAGACATATATCTCGAAGTTACACTGATCAGCTGATCCACCGGCCATCTTTAATGGCGGAAGAACAAAACAGAAAAACACTTTGTGATGTCATGCCCATTCTACTATAAAATGCAAGTTAATGCATAGTAGTGAGAACTGATGCTACTGCCAGTGCCCCTGCTTTCTGTCAAATCTGACATGCTGTATTTGAATATGCACTGGAACCCAAGTAAACTGAACTTTGATAATTTGAGTTTCTGCTAAATAGAGGTGATTTTGAAGTGAGTTTTTTTTTCCACATCTTTAAATCTCTATCAAACATTTAGACTATTAGACTACTGCTAATGCGAGTTCTAACTGCCCCAATTCTGATAAATAGAGCTGATCGAGGGCTCTCACTCATCCTCTATGAACTCAATGTATAAAATTTGTAAGTTAGTGTAACTTCTGATTTCCAGCCCCGTGGCCATGAAAACCAGTTTCCACAAACACACTGACACAGGCCTGTTCAACAACTCTACCCTTCGCTGCCATTGAGGGGGAGGGTAGAGGTACCCAAAATGATGCAGTGGGTAGGCTGCAGAGCCTTCCTCTTACGTGTCTGGGCCGACCAAGCGAGAAACTTGGTAGGGGTGGGGCCCCTGCATGCAGCTTGATTCTGCCCCAATGACATCAGCCAACAATACGGTAGGGAGATGGTGCTTGCATTATGGCCAGTGTATTTATCGATTGCTGAAAAAATCACAACAGGTACAGCCGAGCCACGGTATACCGTAGAACATAAATTACCCACAGTTGAACCATGAGCCGTACGGTGTGCCCACCATGCTCACATCTATAGAGCCATTCTGGTACACAATGCTCGCTAAGCATCACATGACTGTATTCAAAAGTAAAAAGTTATGGTAAGGCCCTGAAGGAAAAGGCCTCACTTTCACAAGGTTCTTAGCACTGCAAATACGGCTCTAGAAGTGAAATGCGGTCCCTGCGTCTGGGCGGATTCGAATACCGTATTCCGAATCGATAAGCAGCGGTGAATACACTGAGGGAGGAGTACCTTAGGCTACTCGAGCGCCACTTTGTCAGATTGTCAGATTGATAAGTAACGACGTGAGGGTCTAGTCAGTTTGTATCATCGAGGCCGTAGGCCGATGTTCGTCTGGGCAGTAGTCAGATTGACATATCAGGGAAAGCCCCCGGGGTAGCTATGTATCATCTCTTTTAGCATCTGGTCTTTGGCGCTCGAGTACGGAAATCCTTCCTCGATACGCGGAATCGATTCCGGCCACACGCAGGTAAAATGGCGAACGAGGCGACGGGACCGCATTTATCTGCTAGTACCGCAAATACATCGCTGCAGTGTTTACATGATACACATTCACCACACTACACTCGATGGGGAGGGAGGACGAGTGTGGCATTGTTACTGTGTAATAGTAATTCCATGCAACTGGGTGACAGCCAGGTGGGATAACACTTTAGGCCTACAGTCTTGAATTTGAACATCGTATACTGGAGAATGTCTTTATCGATTGATGACGTCACACACAATACATGCGGGGAAGATAAAGACAGTTTGCTGACACCAGAACTACCAGATTTAGGCCATTCAATGTTGCTTTTTTGTTTTACCGCTACGATAGGGTCACTTCTAAAGAAAAAAATAATCGAAAGATCTCATGACTCATACAGGTTCCTTTGCCGTTGCGTTCTTTTGTGTGTATATGGGGGGAAGTCTGCAAGGGGATGTAATTACACGTATGATATGGGGCAAACTGCAAAATAATGGTTATTTCTCTGTTCAGAGGTAAACCAAACTTTGGTAAATCCAAGTATAATCCATGTCCCGGCAACTACGAATTATACAGGCTCCACTATACATGTCTTACCAGGAGTATCGGTCTGCATAATAAGTAATTTGTCTTTGGCTTCTTGAGTGTAACTGTAACACTGATTCAGTGTTAGTGTTTTACTGTTTAGTTTGAACATTAAACAATGGGTTCATCTGACTGCATGTAGCTCTACTACTGTGGAACTTGGTAAAATTGATATATTTATTAATATTATAATAAAAAATGCAATGGTCTGTCTCGTTATTATATCCATGGTCTCGCTATTCCAGTAAATTTACATTTATGTACTAAAAGCAAAAAGGACAAACAACAAGGCATCTCTCCTCTTGTTAACATGTTGATGTTCTGTACTTCAAAGTTACGTAATTATAAATTTTATATCAAACACACGGCAGATTGTGGTCTTCATGGCGACAATGATTTTTTTCTTCTTTTGTTGACGGCCACCGTGTTTCCATCGAATTACAAGATCGGAATCAGATGGCCCCCCCCCCCCCCCTCAAATTAAAAGGGCATTTCCACTTAGTTACAGTGTCCCATTCGGCGTGATTCAATGAATGTGACCTCCAACATTTGACAACACAGATTTACATGTTGCGAGTGCAGGGTTTAAAAATACCAAATTTAAATTTAATGTAGAACAGTAAGATCTAGATTTCTAGGCCTACACTTTAAAACAAAAGAAACTTTCAACTTAGCCCACCACGATAGCTCAGATGTCCATGGTCAATTAAATTAAATTACTGTAGGCTACTGGCTGTACTGACTTAGTGACTAAACCAGTGTCTTGATCTACACAGTCAAATCTAGATCTTGGCCTAAATGAAATCTTGCTAGATCTAGATCTAGATCAAAATTGTAAAACGAATGAGTCTAGATCTAGACTAATTTAGATCTAGATCTAGTGATGTTAGTAGTTACATGCATGTTACAAGTAGGCCTATGATGTATCGACCTTACTACATGAACTTAGACTAGGTCTAGAATTGAAAATTGAAATTAATAGATTAAAATTTATCCATATCATCCCCCCTTCCCCACCAGCAGCAACAAAATTTATTATTCATTATTAAATATATATATTGTTATTAATAAATATTCAAATATTATTTGAGTTGTGTGTTGTGAACTGATGTGAGTTGTGAACTGCTGTGAGTGTGAACTGTTGTGAGTTGTGAACTGCGCCTAACAGGCTGCGTTACAATTTGCTCTGAGATAGAGAGAGAGAGAGAGTGAGCGAGACAGTGAGAGAGAAAGAAGCAGTGCAGTGTGTCGAGCGCTTCGCAGGCAGCTCCATTCTGCTCTGTGGTTGACATGTTGTTTCTGTAAAGCGCATAGAGCATTTTAAATGGATATGCGCTATATAAATGCTATACATTATACATTATTACATTAGATTCTAGACTAGAGTCTAGATCTAGATCTAGATGCATACATCTAGAGTCTAATCTAGCCTCAAGGTAGAAAATACACAATCTCTGAGACCACTCATTGTTGTTACACACAAACCTGAGGAGAGACTGGAACACCCATAGCAATATCTTGTGCTGCAGGGGCCAAGTTTTGTGTGAACTTATTGAATTTGTAGAACATCTTGATCTAACAGATTTCCGTTGCTACACCACCTTCGAAATCAACTTCACATTTCAAGGGCAGATATCAGAATTTTATGAGTGACGTCCCTTGATAAAATCTCGCCACTTCACGTCCTTATCCTATCTTTATTTTGGATCACCGGAAGTATACTCTTGTTGTTTCGTTGCTATGCGAGGTCTGCGAGGGACAATATTTGGTGTTCCCGTGGGTGCTGCACGTTGTTAGCAAAATTTCTTCTTTTATGATCGAGGAAAAGAAGGTTTGAAATGAGTTATATAAATTTAGGAAGAGACAGTGGCGGTCTCCCAGCGATAAATTCTGCTAGGAGAATTAAAGCGTTGGAAGAAGAACTTCAGTGGTACAGACTCAGGGATGCAGGCTCATCTGGACGTGGGACACCAGTTGGAATTTTGAAATATGAAAGTAAATACGACGGAGGAGACACCAGAAGACACATCGGCGAGGTGAGAACAGTTTTTCAATGTGGCATTAAAAAAAGACCATAAATGGCCGCGAGAATCTGTCATAAATTCAAAAGATTGAGGCTAATTCTACCCATTTTTTTCAACTGTTATCACTGACTACAATGTAGATACATGTAATGTACATTTCCCCTGTATCAGTTATGCACCCTTTTCGCGTTACGGATCGATTGTCTGTCATAAACAAAAACAAGACAAGCAATGTGTATATAGATCAAGGTCCTTTCTGATATAGTCTACCCACAGCATTTAAAATGTCAAGGAATGTTCTGTGTAGAGAAAGAAAACATGTATCAACTTGATAAATATACTTATGTTACAACTGGCATGTTAAAAATGACTCTTGCTCATTGACAATATTCCTGAAATGCAATGTTATTCACGGCAACAGACAGATAAAGGTAATAACCAGCTTCCAAACCGGCAAATATATTATATACTGTATACTACAATTACAAATAAAACTTGAATTCCTTTTTGTGGCATTTAATGCATACCACCCCAAAAAAAAAAAAAAAGATTCTTTAAATGTAATTAAGATATTCAACCATATTATTATGACCTAACTATTAAAAATAATCAGTTTTCCCTTTTCCCCCAAACCTCTATGAAAGTAAACTTCGCAATCAAGATATCCTAAATCAGGATTTTTCTTGCTTGCGTTTTGCTAGAAGGCTGATAAAAATATTATTAAAACGTTAAAAGATATGCAGCCATTATTCAGCTTTGAGTAAAATTGTGTTCTTATTCAGTTTCATAGAACCTAAATTCACATTGAATAAATAGGCTGCTATCAGTTCATGTGAGGAATTCTGGGGAAACTACTTCTTCCTATGTTTCTCACATTGTTTATTTTGAAATCTGTATTTTAGCTCCAAGACCAGGTCAGATCATTTCGAGAAGAGCTGAAGAAGAAGGATGCTCTTATTCAGCATCTTTCTAGTTTAGATGCAGCTCCCAAAATACCAAGAGCACCAGATTCCTATAGGGTAAGTTCACAAAAATTATATAATACTAATTAGTAATAGTGTTTGATGTTTACTGGCAATTATTTCTTCAGTCATCATGGTACCGTGGATAAAGAGTAAAAATATACATTTTTGCCATTTGTTCTGTGGATCTTTAAACTCGTGTTATTAATAAATCTTTAAATGGGAATCATCTGTTTTCCAAGGATGTACTCGCCAATGATTAATATCTTTTTGAGATCCCTCATGAATTACATTCTTGTGTAGAAGAAGATGGGCAGTACGTTTTGTTCTATTGACATACTTGTCTAAAAAATAAGATCTAATATTTTATTTCTTTCATATTTTTTTGCAGCTGGACTCGCTGTATTTGGGGGAGAGAACTGCGCTAGAGACTACAAAAACTGAGCTGGCGTCAGTACAGGTGAAATATGACAGGGCTCAAGTTCAGGTGAAGGAAACAACATTGATTTAAGCTGTTTAAATAGTTTGAAGATTGGGTTGTCCTCGGTTGTAAGGCTAAAATTTCCTGTCCATTGGCATGGTTACATTTAAGATATCTTAAACAAAAGAGGTACATGCTCTCCCAGAGAAATGCCAAGGTTTGACAGTCTCAGTAATTTCAAATGATCATGAAATTATGTTTATGACGAGCATTGATCCCAATGGATCCGGTGTGATTTCTATTTTTGAGCAGCTCTAAATTATGCTGTATAGAAGAATGAAGTTCAGTTAAAAATGAATGCATCTGATTAAATACTTCCTGGCTTGTTGTGTTTACATATGTCAAATTTTCCATATTGTTGACTCTCAAAAACCAGATCAAAGAGCTGCAAAATGAATTGGAGGCAAAAGATATCAAAATCAAAGAGTTTCAACATCTTCTTGATTCCTCACGAGATGCAGAGGTTCATCTATCTAACATGGTCACCTCACTGAGAGAAAAACTAGCAGATTTTGAAAGCAAAGCCGGTTCCTTTGAAACTGTTGCCAACAGAGGGGAGTTCACCATTTCTGCACTTCAAAGAGAGAACCGTGAACTGAATGACAGAATTGTTGAATTGGAACAAAGACTGAAGTGAGTCGAGTGAGATCTGAAGGGATTGAGAATTCTGCCTTTCACAGGTTTAGCCACATTCTTTCTCATCAGAATTGCTCTCTAAATATTTGAGCTCTAATATGACAAGATGTTACTACAGTGAAAGGTTGTCTCAGGTCTCTCTCTTGTTGCATGGAAAGAATACCTCTGAATTCTGAAAAGATCTGTAATAAGGCAGGTGTACTATAGTGAAAGAAAAAAAAAAACCTTTAAAACACTCCTTTCTATGAATGTATTGGTCCAAACTCAGCTTGAGACAGGCAGTAATTACTTGCAATGGAAAAGTGAATAGTGACATTTATAACAATTCATTAGTATGTTTATTCTGATTTGTTTTTGGAAGATCATTTCCTAATGGTATGAACATTTTAACATTTGCCTTTTAAGTATTGGAATTCTGTAGATATTTTTTTTTTTATGAAAGTGATGACTAAATTACTTGATTTTTTAATAACTATAGCGGCTCCCCTCAAATTATTTCCTATTTTCACTTTAATCTGGCTTTTCTAAAATGGAAGGAGCCAGGCAGAAGAAGGAAACTGGCAGAAATGCTAGGTTTGAGAAAAGTAATACAGTGTATCACGATATTAATGGTAGTTAGCTGACAACACTGTTCATGTTAAATTAATTTCTCATGTCAGTTTATATTGTTCCATTTCCCTAAACTGGTAGTGTCTGCATAACCAACAACAATGAAGAGACTCGTATCAGTATTTCCAGACACTGTTAAATGTTATGCACTTCAGAATATTATATACTCCTTTATGTGTAAAGCCAAATTTTGTATGATCTCCACTGAGGCGTGAAAGAGATGAACTATTTTAATCGGTACACAATTTTGGTCCTCAGTATTTTTCATTGATGTCATTTTTTTTTAAAGAATGTGTCCCCCTTTTTACAAAAAAGTGCACGTCGTATACATAATGAAAAACAAGTAAGATGTTAATATAATCTATTTTCAAAGTTTCATTATTCACTCATTACTAACTTACATTTGTAGGAAACAGTTTGAAGAACGAGACCTTTCTGAATCGAAAATGGCTGGTGAGATGAGACGTCTGACGGATTTATATAATCAACTGGGTGGTTTGCTATACTCAGAGGGTCTCGCAGATGCCACTTCTTCATCAGTTGACATTCTCAGAAGGGTTAGTTGTTATATTCAACGCATTGGTAAATGCAAAGCTATTCATTAAAAATGTTGGACATACCCTTAAAAAAAAAAGAAGTTCAAGACTAGAAACACTGGATGTGGAATGTCTTTGTACTTTGTTGGGAGCGCAATAATTTTAATGACTATTTATGCTATAGAAAACTATATCAATTTGCACAGACTGAAAGACAATTGAAATTTTTTGAGGAAAATAAATGGGTTGTAGTATACTGCTGAAGCGTGTAAAACTGCTCAAGATGTGTACACTTGGGAGTGTTTCTAGCTAATCCCTAAAGATTAAATAAATTTGTTTTCGGTAGGAAATGTGTGCAAGAGTACTTTTCTCTTACAGTTTACAGATCTGGTGCAGGAAAATGCTATGCTTAAAGGAAAGATCCTCACCCTAGGTGAACATTTGAATGATACACAGCTGGAGACCAAGGCTAGCAGGGAGACCATCATGAGACTGGTGTCTGAAATGGGACGCGAACAGAAATGCTCGACACGCTTTACAGCCGATGTTGAAAATCTCAAAATAGTGAGTAGGCTGATATATATGGTATCTGTGCATTCTTTTAATTTTGACGTAAATGTGTTATTTTGAAGAATGTCCCTCCATCGGTCGCAAATGAAATGTTCAGGGATGTAAATCTTCCGTCTTTTTCATCCAAAGCGCAGTTGCTGACTCCACCCTTTCATCCCAAGGCGTGATCATCGACTGCCTGCGCATCCGCCAATATCACGAACACCTACCGTTGTCCTCAAATTGGTCGGCAGTTCTTTAGAAATCTGGCAAACCGAGTAAGGTCTACTCGTGATCTTTTCACTTAGAAGATTTCTTTTGTTGTTGCCTTTCACTTCCGTTGGCCTAGCGATGTAGCCCCGATCACTGCCTGTAGCAGTGTTTCACATGCGGTTTCCGACACGGAATTTGGTGGTGGTGGTGATGCTAAAAAGCTAGAGTGGGATTTAAATATTTTCTCAGCATGAATAAATTTACGATCTATCACCAAGTGCATGGCATGACTCTGAAGCAATTCAGGTAGCAGTTGGCAAAGACTAGATCTAGAATCTAGATTTGGTATCAACATCTTTTTTAAGAAACTCAGCCAAGACAGTTATGCATTCTGCTTGTTTTGTTCTGGTTAACTACTCATCATCAGTCCCTCTATAAATAAGTCTTATTGTAAGACCATAAGTGAAATGGATCTAAACTACTGCCCTTCTAGAACTGTCATAAAAACCACAGAAAAACTGTGGGGTCGCAGCAGGGCTATAATTGCCCAATTTTGACTTCTAGAACTGTGTAAGTGTATCAGATTCTTTCTTCTTATTGTCTTTCCCTTAATATAAAATAGATCTACTGTATAATTTTAATTTAATTCCCAATATCAGGCTTTGTTCTTTTAAACGGTCGAGATTAATTACACTACATCTTAATCATTTTTCTCTGCGGCTTCTGGGCACGCCGCACAATTTCCTTCCATACTGTCGCCGGCCATTTACATCCCTGAATGTTCATCCTTCCTTACTGTGGGAAGAATGGTAAAGGGCTATAGGTGGTCCTGTTTGAAGGAATATATCTACTAAAGGTGCAGATAAGTTTTAAGAGTCACGAAGGAAATTGTTTTAGGAGTATAAAATCAACAATGGAAATGACTTAGTCAGTGTGAGATATTACAAATTATTGCAGGGTGAAAATCTGTGCTCCTGTCTGTGTCTTCACGGTGTACAGGTAAAATGACAGCAGTTGCAGTGAATGGAGATAGTTGCATGTAAAGGAATGAGCCGAATTGTAAGGATGAAGTGCGAGAAAAAATGGTTCATATTAATGCTTCACTTAAGAAAAAAAGGATGAGAAGGTTTCTGCTGTTAGCTTTTGCTAAAGAATGACATAGGCTGGGATGATTTTTATCTTAGCAGTGAGTTAATGTTTGAGTTGATATTATGCATGGGAGCTACCATGATTTTTCACTTTCACTGTCATTGCTACGGAATTCACCTGTATAGCAAATTGGTAATTAAAATAGAAGTGAATGTTAATAAATTTAATTGCTAGGTAATTGTTTCATACGCTTGAAAATTGTTCCACAATTTTCTTTTTTGGTGAGTCTATAGCTGGTCTTTCCCTTCACTTTTTAATTTCTCTACAGAAACAGCTCTAACATTCACTGTAACCTTATCGGGACTTAACAATGTTTGTTTTAATTGCTTACATCAGGAGAGAGACAATGCTCTGGCAGCTCGTCATGATTTGGAACGGGAAGTTCATTTACTCAAAGAAAGACTGGAGGCAAATCAACGAGCATTGGATGCAACAAAAAGTGAGCTGGAACTCAGGGAAAATCGCTTCAGCTCACTTGATCGCAATTACAAGGAGACAACACACATTGTACGCACTGCTACCACACAGTTTGATCTCTTCCGTGAGCAGATTGCTAACCTGTTGAGCTCCATATTCAGCAATAGTGTCCCTACAGAAGAATGTATCAAAGAGTCTATCAAGATGCTGATATCTGATAAGAAGGAAAAGGATCTGGTGAGTACAAATTACAGATGTTTATACTGTAGTGTATGCTTTCATTTGAATGAAAATTTAGTCACATTATCTGTGAGAAAAATAAGTCTAACAGTGATAGAGGCATACTCAAAATTGGAACTATACATTGCTGTAGGACTTTGATATTTTAGCCAGACTCTGCTCTCCAAAACATAAAATTAACATAAATTAAAAATATTTGAAGTTGGAATGTAAAAGAAATATGTCACCCACAATGTATGAGGGTCACAACTAATTCAGGGTTCACATGAAAAGGACAGATACAATTAGAAAATTCTTATGTAGGAATTAGTTTCAAATAAATAATCCTTGAAATAAGAAAATTAATATGATTTTTGACAGTAAAAGACTTCTGAATAGAAGATAAAGGAAATCATTATATCAAGATTATGATTGCCTTGAAAGTCAGAAAGGAAGGAGCAATTTACTGACAACTATACTCTTCTTCTTAATTATTGTAGCAAGATGAAAAATCTGTCTGTAGTTATTTAGAGGTATAAATTTCTTCTCACCAGCGTTTGGAAGAATATGAATCAAGAATCAAACACTTGACAGAACAATTAGATCAGGAGCTCAGCATTCACAAAGATATGGCACAGAGAGCCAAACGATTTGAAGTTGAGGCAGCCGATTTAGCACAACGTCTCCGAAGTGCTGAGGGTGAGCTGGCAGCAGGGGACTGTCTCAGGGATGGTTTCAAATTCGACAAGGAGAAAGTAAGTGGGCAATGATCAGTTCTGTTGGAGCTTTTTTTTTGTTTTATTTGTGGCATATTTTAATTTCTCTTAGTCATCTTCCTAACTTCAGTATCATCAGTTGAAGTAACAAAGTAATGAGAACTATAACACAGTGATGATTATCACCATTTTTTTGTGCAAACCTTATGAAGGATGGAGCAAAAATGACAAAATGAATAATACACTTCAAACACAAGGATTCAAGATGACAGAAATTAGTAATTATTTAATTTCTTTCTTTGTAGCTGATTTAACATGATGTAATGTATTACCTGTGAGTCAGATATTGCTGGGTTTGTTTTTCATGCAAGTGGGAAAATAAATTATGAATTATGAAGATTCAAATGAAGGGAATTCATACATCAAATTAGAGGACACATTAACCAATGAATAACTTCAAATTTTATTCTTAACTGTTACCGATTTATGCAAAGTTAGAGAACTTTTCCAATTCTAAGAATATTAACTCTTTCCCTACGGTACAACGCACACTGCTTTGTAGGCTTCCCTAGTGGCAGCCGGTACAACACAGCCTGCGTTGTGACATTGTAAAGGTATTCCTTGACCACTGTGTTGGAAATTAACAACCCATGACGTTGAACCTTAAAAATAGAATTCTTGGTTAAGCTTCTTTTTCCCTAGCGTGTCCAGCGATACCACGGTAAGTGTATAGTTTGGACAGCTGTTGTGTAGTAAGGCGATCTTTGTTTACGAATTCACTGTACAGTTGGGCGTGTAAACCTGGAGGTGCTTTGTTCAGGTGTAGAATGCTGGCCCATAGGGAAAGAGTTAATGAGGCACATTGATTTGTACTGTATATCAGTGAGACTTGCAGGCTCCCTGTCACAATATCTAAATACTGTAAGAAGCTCTACGATGTAAGAAATTACAAACAAACCAAACAAGCGCTTAAAAATATAACTTCACATGTCATGTATGTTCTACCATATTGTGCTAATGGTACTTTTTTACAGCACAGTTGTATGCTGTTACAGGTTCCTCTAATAGGTATTTATTTCGTAAGTTCTTAGAGGTGCATGGTGGTGGTTGATTTCATGTTTTAAATTACTTTCATTTGCAGTATCTCAGAGGGTTGCAGAAACTGGGCGAGATCATGAAAATGGACCGTATTTCTCTTGATCTTGGTCTTGATCTCACAATGGATGCCCTGGTAGCTCGTGCTGAGCAGCTCATGAAGCTGGAAGCAGATGCTCTTGCAGACAAATCAACACATGTATACAATCTACAACGCAAGGTCAGTGACATCTGCAATAACTTCAGCAAGAACTGTCTGGTAACATGTCTTTGACTGCAGCTGTTGTATGAAAATATTTTTATAGACAAGTTTATTTCTTACTAAATGATAAAAAGAAATGCTAAAATGACGACACCACATATGTTTAATTTGCAGAATATATTTGTATAAAAAAAAGGAATCTGCTCAATTACTATGTTAAACTTGTGGGGAATTGCATATCGGACATCCAGTAACAAGAGCTGAGATTTGTATCTGAATAAAGCAGCTGAATATTGGTATTTGAATTTGAAAATGGGAAATGTCAAAAGATAATTTCTTTGATACTTGGAAGAGGGTAATTTCACACTATGATAATTATGCAAATGTATTTCAAACATTTAAACAGGTCATTGTGAGTAATATTTTACTCTATTCTTCATGTGTCTCAGGTCAAAGCTCTGAAAGAACAACTTGAGAGCAAAGACCTTCACATTGACCTGCTTAGGAAGAAAATGACAAACCTGGAGGAACGAGCACATGGAAGGATTGACATAGAGAAGCAGAGAGAAACAGAAAGTTTGAGAGTGCACAAGCTGGAGAAACTGGTGGAGAAATACAAATTGCAGTTACAGGATTCAAGACAGGAGGTTCAAAACCTGAAAGCTCAGTTGCTTGGCTCTGGAGAACTCAAGGTAAACATCTCTCAGTTTAACTTTGCACTGGGTGTTGATTATTCATGTAAAGTCAAAGGCATAGTAGTTAAAAATGGCAAGTTCTGTCAAATGCACAGATATCTACCATTGTGGTATTGTTCTATTTATTAATCACTGGTGAAGAGATGATTGATTGGGTAAATCTTTTACAAATGACATAGTTTAAATTAATCTCTGAAATTAGTTTACATTCATTGAAATTGAATGGCACAAATTTCGCTGTTTTGTAATGGTCACCAATTTATTTTTAAAAAACTGCTGTAACAGTTTGGAATGACCACATATCCATCATATGAGTGTAATAAAATGATTGAAATCAAATGTAATAGACTATTAAATGGCAGTGTGATTTTCATGTTCCGACAAAGTAGAATTTAGAATGAATTGAAGTTTTGACAGTGAGAGTTTTATGACATTGCAATGATGCAATAATTATATTGCAATTATGATTACTAGTTGACCCGAGCAAGACATATCTTGCAAATTCTTTACATCAAGCGTAAATGTATACATAGATCACATTAATAACAGCACTTGGATTCAATGTGGACTAAAAGAGCTTACCATTACGCCACTATTCCTTACAGAATACACATATGTGATAAAGTTGATTTTCTTACAACATTGCAAAAAGAAAGGTGTAGAACGAGATTTCCAATTACACTTTTTGAATCTGCTCTTGAAAATATGTCTTTGGTTTTGCAGGTGAAACAGTAAAAAATAAAATTACAGACTGAATTTTGTACCAAATGGTGTCCACATAATATTTCATCACAAATTTAGGCAAAATTTCGTAATCTTTGGTCATTTAGTCATGAAGTTTTAAGTGCTAACACATTCACCCTCTAGCTCCATTATAGTATGATAAATTTTATTTATGGAAATTTATTTATTTAATAGCTGGTAGCACATTTAGGCTCTGTTTACGATCATTGGTTTCTATTGAAGGTCCGCACTCTGGAGCAACGCAAGGATATTGATGAACTGGCACGACAGATTGAGGAGTTGGAAGAAGTGCGCAAAAGGCAGTCTCGTAAGATTTCACAGCTCAACTCAGTAGTTGAGAAAGGAGAGTCTAACATGCAGGATAAAGACATCGCTTCAGAAAATGCTGTACAGGCACTCAGCAGTGAACTACGCACCACAAAGAATGCACTGGACACTCTCAAATACAGAGAGAAGCAGGTTAATGTTATTTTTGTTATTAAATAGATCACAGTGTTGTCATAAAAAATTATTGCTAATTTTGCGTGAAAATGAAGAGTGACGAACAATATTTGTTCTCATGAAATGGGCCTACACACTTACTTCCATATGTAAAACCAAAAATCACATCACAATCATTAACCTCATTAACCCTGACCTCCTGATTCTCCCCATACCATATCCTTGGCCTCCTGAGCTCAAGCTAAAAAATTTGAGGGCACTTCACACTGGTCTAGTGGTGCATAGATACCATAGGACATCACTGGTAAAGTGATGAACAGGGTTCACCTTCACTGTGATGTGGAAGTCTGAAATCGATAGTGCGAGTGCACAGTGGACATACGTTGCAGGTCCTCAGTATGATAGTGAGAGTGTGCTGTTCAGCATACAATGGGGAAGAACATGAAGCACTAGCAGTGAAGTGGCGCGTGACAAACTGACAATGACATTAAACAAGCACTGCTTTTCAGTATAGTGCTGATCTGATTATAGTGATCTTATGTACACATGGTTCTACTAGTTAAATGGAGCTTTGTAATTATTGTCTTTACTGAATTTTTCATAGATCAAAGGGAAATTGTGACTTGAATGAACTGATTATCCAATGTTAAAGATAAGGGGCTTTGATCACTGTCTGTCCTTGAATAGCATGGCAATCTACATTCAGATCTACATTCTCTGTGTCATGTGATATTGATTTGTGCCCTTGGATGAAAGTGTAGTTTAACTCCACTTTTGTTGGAGACTGAGATAACCTTATGACCTTACACAGGACTTTCCAGTCTTTCAGTGGAATGATGGTCCAGTCTGCCTGAGAAGAAATATTTACCTATTATTTCATTTTTTTAGCTCACTATTTAAATTATCAAAGAAAAAGATATTCTTTTTTTACAAATTCCATTTTCTCAAAAACAAATAAAGTGGCGGTAGACCACTCTTTAACTCATGAGCACATATTATTCTGCATAAGGAAATATATTTTTATGTGGTTTGCTACTAAGGTGTTAAAATATTTACACGTAATATCCTGTTTTTTTTCTTCTTCAGCTTGTTGACTTCCGTACAGTTGTCGCCCGTATGCTGGGCCTTGATATCAATACTCTAGCAGTCCCAGACTATGAAATCATAACCCGATTGGAGAAGCTGATCCAGGCTCATCACACAACTGCTTTCACCACACTCTCCCTGGAGGAGGCTTTGCAAGATGTTGAAGATGGCAGTGCCTTTGCATTCCGTCGTGCCTTGGAAGCCACAGACCCAGTTGTTCATAGATCGAGGGAAAGATCCAGGAGGAAAGCTGCAAAACTACGCACCAGAGCTAGATCTGTCTCCCCAATGAGGCGAGACCCAAGGGTATATTGAGCAATGTCACATCATAGTGCTGTGTGTTGATTATATTACATACTATGATGGCAAGGAATTTGTTTTATGGAACACTGACAAGGGAAGTAATATTTGCTGCCCATATGAAGAAGGTTATAAATTAGGTGTTACTGTCCCTGTGGTGATGATGAAATAAATATTATTCTTTATTTAATATTGTCATTTTTGAAAAAATCCGATCTCATGTCAGTTTACATCTAACTTTATGTAAACATTGGAAGACATACTTTAATGTAGACTTTACTTTCAAACTCCAAGAAATAAATTATAAGTTGCGTCAGGGACAGCAAGTGTCAAGGTCAAAGTGAATTAACTCATTCCCATGCAACATCCCTAGAAATTCTTCTCCTTTTTTTGGGTTTGGTCCATTGCGTTAAGAATTAGTGGTACTGTATCAGCAGTGTGAAAGTGCACTTGACAATCTGTTTGTAAGACATGTGCCTTCCACAGCAAAATGTACTCTTACCTGTTGTAAACTGTTTAAAAGTGAACACGGCCACTGTTTTTTAAACAAAAGTTTGATGAAAAAACTAGATGAAAGAAATTGACATTCACAAAAATTCAAGTGAAAATTGAAAGTTTTTTGCATATATATATACCACTACATGTATATATTTATGCAGATTTCTAATGAAACAAAATGATAATAGTGTAATAGTGTAGAGCTCTCACTTTTCTAGGAAGCTTGTTATATATCTCAGAACTGTTTCCATGTAGTAAGAATTGCATAAAGTGAACTTGCTGTTCAAATTTGTTAAGTAAGCTGTGACTTAAAAAAAAAAAAGCAGGAAGTTGGAAAATATTTTGAACTGTAAACAGCAGTGTGGTAAATATTTGCTATATGAATTTGTTTTCACTTCACAAATTTATTCACACATTAGTGCCGGCTTGGTGTGAAGACATTATTTGTATGGTTGTGATTGCCAAAGTGTTTGAAGCAACTCATGGTTTGGATTACTTAATTATTTACTGCATTCCAAGTGCACTTTCACTTGGTCTTTCTGTTGTCTTTATTCTGCTGCCTTCATATCTTGTCAAAGCCCGTCATGTTGAACTGGGACAGATTCTGTCATTTATTTGCCTTGTGCCGGACAGTAGTTGTGTGGGCCAAATCAAGAAATTTGGTGTGAGTCATTTTAAGGGATCTATCATTTATTTAAATGAAGTGATTTTTCTATTAGGGATACATTGATTCCATGTATAGGGCTTTTCACACTATGAGCAGTACCACCAATTCTAGATTCTGCAGGTTTTACTTATGGCATTATTGCTGTAAAACAGTTTATAGTTTATCTTCTACTCATGAAAATGTGATATGCTTCCACATATATTACTCTGTATATGGAATAATAATTAATGTTTAATGTACTTTTTTTTACAGCATATTTTAAGATTTTTATTACATTTACATAAAAATACCCAGCCTTTTTTTTAACCTTGTCATTTGTTTCGTACATGTTATGTCAAATGCAGCAAAATATGACAGCATAAAATAATTTAGTTCATGTCTAAGTAAGAAAATGTATCTCTCTCATGTCTCTGCTTTTCAGCTTCATGTTGGCATTTTCATGTGCATAATCAGTGTAAACTTTACATAATGATTTTTATTTGGTTCCTGTTATACACAGTTCTCACACAATCAAAGTCAATTTGGACAGTCCTTTTTTGATTGAATCTTGAAAAATAAGATAAAAATTAGCCCAGATGATAGAAATCTGGTACTTCAAGATGATTAGAAGTGTTTCTCAGATTGTCATTTGACACTGAGGAATATTACCAGATGAAAACACTGAAGCTTTAAGATAGGTACTTTGAAATAAGTAATACTTTTTATTCGTATGCCCGTCTTGTATGAATTGCCTTTTTCTCTGTGCATGTATCATAATTTTCCTTCAATGTGCTACATAGTTTCCATGTATCACTTTGAAAAATGTTCTATTATCTGTTTTATAGTAAGAAAGTAAGATTATTTAATATTTCATTCTTTTGCATTGTAAACTTGCTTAAATCCACATCAGTCATATTGATATATGTGATTCCAATGAAATGCAGCTGACAAAAATGCTGGTACATGTTGTAAGTGTGATTCTTGTTCCATGCTGTGTTAGTTCTTGGATAAATCTATATGTCAGTAATAAAACAGAGATTTGTGTAAATTCTGAACATTCCTTAGCTCTTTTGAGCACTCATCAAAGAATCATGACCAATTTTTCAGGATAAATAAATAATGTTGTCGATTTTACAAGGAGATGTCTTAATATGAAAGCGTCGTATGATTAATTAACCAGATCAGTTGTGCTGATTTTGGAAAAATGCATAATACATGTTTGCAAAATATCACTAAGCAACTGTCCTACAATTGTTGTTCTACTGTGGAAGAAAGACTGTTTGTCGACAGTGCAAAATATTTAACATCAAACATATTTGTTAAACCAGGGAAAAAGAGACATTCTTGATAGCAGGTGATACAAATTGCATTCCCACGCCTACATAACTGGCAATCACTTTTCATTCCAATTAGTATTTATTTTGCTGAAGAGGGAGGGTTAATTGAGTATTTTTATGTGTTACCAAAAGAAAGTGATTTAAGAACATTTGTATTACATTTCAGTGAAAAACTGTTCTCATTTACACATGCTATGTAAATGGATGTGTCCAAATGGAAAGGAAGCCTACTGTTTTTGAAACAGTCTGTGCCATATATCACTCTCCACTTCTGTTCTTATTGAGAAACTGCCCAGTGTTTTAAATGCTTTGATTTGTGCATTGCTTGATCTATAAATGTTGTTGATCATTATTTGCCGTTGATTTAATAGGGAAAACAACAAAAGCTGTTCTCAATTTCTGTAAATCAGGGATTTAATTTAGGATGTTCAGGTTATTTTATGTTTATATCAGGCTACAGGAAAAAGAACAAAGCTGTATAGTAAGTAAAGCAGTCCTCTTACAATACTCCTAAGGATTATTATAATGAATTGTACATTCCTTAAAGGGTGATAACTGTTTCCAATGTTACGTACTTCTGCAAGGCATCTTATGACATAATTTTGAAATGGTTTCATTAAAGGAACAGCAAAGAATGTTATTCTAAACATCATGTTGAAAAAGTAAGAAAATATTCAAATTTTCATTTCTGCCATTTTAAGACATTTGTTCCTTGTACTACCTGTAGGCATTTTCTTCATTGTACAATCAGTGTTCTTGTTGACTGTTTGACTTTGCTTGTTTCATGTATTCTAAGCACTTTCCTAATATCATTCCTGTCCTCTTCCATCTCATGCCATTCCAGATCTTGTCTTTGTCAAAATTTCTCTCTGTCTGAACTCTGCTATGTCCGATTTAGGCCTAGGCTGGTGATGGTTACCTATTACTTTAAATGATTGTTTTATGTTAAAACATATTGTTAATCAACAACTTATTGCCTTAAATGATTTTTACCTGTTATTAAAAGAAAAGTTTACATTTAATCATAGTACTTATCATCAATGTTGTATTACTGTGTGTTATTGTTAAGCTGTCGTCCATATTTGATTTTTGTTTTCATTGTAATTTCTGTAATGTTTTCTAATGATGTTTTATCAATGTAGTAAATTTCAATGTTTCCCATTTATTTAGATAATTATTATTTAACATTTTGAATAAAAATATTGTAACTGTTATAATATATTAGTGAAAATAAATAAATACAGGCTAGGATTATAAATCAGTCTCATGAATTTGGTGTTTTATGGTAAGTTTTGATAATCAGGTCATGATGATAATGTTGATGATGATAACAGCATGTGTGACAGTGATGCATGACGGTCGGTGGCTTTAAGGGGATTTCCAAAGTTTATTTAAGTTTGGTACTACTGAATAATGTTTCATATATGTGAGTGTGCATGAGAAAACCCACAATAAGTCGCAAACATGACATTTTGAGTTCTGTACACATAATAAAAGACAAGACATTTCTGATAAATTGAAGTCAGTGACCCCCCCTAAAACAAGATTTTGAGAAAACGGCATTTAATCCTAAAAGTGGCAATAGCTAATTGACCCATTAATATTTGGAGTGATTGCTGTTAGGAGACCGTAGTCTAATAACTAAGCCGTTATAGAGATCATAGTGAGTAGTGTTCACTGCTCGTCTACAGTTTACCCTGTAACATGCCACGGTCCCCTAAACACCAGCCAAGTCGGAAGTTTTTGGATCTTGTTAGGAGACCGTAGTCTAATTACAAAGCCTTTATAGAGATCATAGTGAGTAGTGTTGACTGCTCGTCTACAGTTTACCCTGTAACATGCCACGGTCCCCTAAACAACAGCCAAGTTGGAAGTTTGTGTCGGGCCCATATTTTCACTTCAAAGCCGTTTTTCTCAAAATCAGCTCTTTCGACATATGTGAGTGTGCATGAGAAACCCCACAATATGTCGAAAGAGTTGATTTTGAGAAAAACGACTTCGAAGTGAAAATATGGGTCCGTCACAAATTCCAACTTGGCTGTTGTTTAGGGGACCGTGGCATGTTACAGGGTAAACTGTAGATGAGCAGTGAACACTACTCACTATGATCTCTATACCGGCTTAGTTATTAGAATACGGTCCCCTAACAGCAATCACTGCAATATTAATGGGCCAATTAGCTATTGCCACTTTTAGGATTAAATGCCGTTTTCTCAAAATCTTGTTTTAGGGGTGTCACTGACTTCAATTGATCAGGAATGTCTTGTCTTTTATTATATGTACAGAACTCAAAATGTCATGTTTTCGACATATTGTGGGTTTTCTCATGCACACTCACATAATTATGGTGGCGGGTGTTTGGTGGATGCTTCTGACCGGGTCTCCTTGTGTCCTGTCATTCTGCTATGGATCAATGCTGTCTCTTGCTTCTTCCAAGCATAAAATATGGCGGCAGTTATCTTGTTGACGCACTTTCTCCAAACTCCAACTCAGCTTCATATGTGGCGAACTTTTGACATTTAGATGCTCTGAAACTTTCAGAATTTCCATTCTCTGTACGTTTTACCATTTCATTGAATTCCCACAAACTTATGGATAGGAGGATGTCCTCACAGCGCTATGAATAAACTGTTATTGTCACAATGTACCACTTCGATAAGGTAAAAATGGTATGATAACTGCTGTATACCGTACGAAAATGATATAGTCAGTAAATTTTAAAAGATCAGGCAGAATGGGTGATATATTTGAGGAAGGGTGATTATTAATAGTGACGATTAATGAAGACCATGCTGTAAATAATTAGAATCGTGTACAACAAAATCATGAGTGTGAATTGAAAGAAGAAACTGATGTGACTTTTGAGCACTTTGCATAAGAGTGGAAACGTTTAAAAAAAAGTATTGTTTGTCTTTCACCTTTCGTTTACCGCAATACTAATAGTATTCCAACCAGCAACCCTATGAAAATCCGACGTCAATTAGACTGCACATAAGAATGATATCATTTATATGAAGATCCGCTGGTTACGACATCGCGTCGACATCGGTTTGATGTAGGAAAGCCGCCCCTAGGGTAATCCAACCAAACCTTCCTAAAATCTGCCTTGGATTGACGTAGTGATGCTGGCTGGGATGCTTCTGGCATGGGCATTTCTAATAATGGGCATAGTGTATATAAAAATATAAATATAAAAATCCTATGAAACTTACAATGGAATGTCAGTGTGAAATGTGAGCATCTTTTGATGATCAGTTAACCTTAGACTTTCATTTACAGTATAACACAACACGAAATAACTAAAGATTCACAAACTGCCCATAGAAATGTAACCCAGTAGCCTAACCCAGCCAAATAACATAAGATTAATTAATTAATGGGGCAGGTGAGCAACGAAAATACGAAAACGGGGAAAAACAAGTCACAATTAAATAAATCTGTCGAGTTGGGCGTGTGTAAATTTGTTCTCGTTTTGCATATCATTAGAATGATGTCCTAAGCTTAGCAGTTTTTCATCACTGTCGACTCTTAGCGTCTATTGTGTAAAACGTTTGTGAACTTTAACAGAAGGATGGAGATTTTACACAGCATCGAACAGAAGGGCCTAACCGAAGGCGGCCGGCAGATGAAAAAATCCCTCATTACTTTAAAACAGAAATAAAAGAAGACGTTTAAGTGCTCCTTTGATCATAGTACGAAATGCACACCTGTTAGCTGTAAATTGCAGAAAACCGAGGACCAAATTATGAAAAAAAAAAAAAATCGATTTTACCAAACTGCGAATTGGTGCAACATTTTTCACCCTGAACAGAAAACAATATTGGTGAATACCATAGAGCTCTTGAGATAACGGTAGTCTATTTATAGAACTCGGAAGTGAATACTCAACCCACCAAAATGCACATAAAATGAACACGTTTAGTGTTTCTCATAGTTTGGTATTCTAGAACTTTTTAAAATTATTTTTCAATGATCTGGTCACTGATCTGGTCTAACTATTATTTTTGACAAAGAGCAAAGACGCAAACTCAAATCAAGTTATACGGTCTAGCACAGAAAAAAAAAAATGAAAAAGGGCAGTTTCATAAAGTTTAGGGTCAGATGCGAACTATGCAAAATTAATCAATCCAACAGATAGACTGATTCCGCTAATTCTAAAAAAAAAAAAAAAAAGCAGTGTAATCAAAGATGTTGTGTGTAGCATCATTGGTATAATTATAACAGGCTGCCAGAGACATGCTACTGCAGGCTGCAATACCGTAATGGGACAGTTCACAGCAATATAAAATTTGTCACTTCCCATCCTCACCGAAATCTGGCAGAGGTTACATTATGCTGACTGTACTTGCTGTAGTTGGTCATGTTTGTTATTTTACCGTGGCAGGTAAACCGTTCGTTATGTAAACTGAGATTTCGCAGCCGTCATGTTTGTGTGCCATCACGCGGATAAACTCTGCCTGTGACGAACACAGTTCACAAAAACAAAACAAGAAAAAAAAAAGGCTAAAATAAATTAGTGACGGTTAAAAAAAAAAAAGGGGGGGTGGGGGGGGGGGGAGCTGTTGTAGTAGATCAGAACTGATGCAATAGTAAGTCAGTCCTGATCAAGGAGGTGTGCTATTTATAACCTCCTTGGTCCTGATGCATTTATTAATAACCCAGTTACATCGTCTACAAGACCGGCGTTAATCAGTTTTGAAGATTTTGAAATAAATGGTTTCAATGAAAAGTGTGTACCGCTTCTTTTTTGCTAATGGCGGCGGGGGGGGGGGGGGGAGAGGAGGGGTGGTATGAAGAGAATGTCGAATGTCTGTTCCACGTCAGGCTCTTGAAATAAAGTAGACGGATCAGTCATAAAACAAGAACGAAAAGTGAAATAAAAAAAGAAGGAGAAAAAGGGGGGGGGGGTGGGGGGGGGGGGGACATACTCCTTGCAGTAGGCGGCGCCTATTGTTGACACGGCATCCCACAGTTCGCTTGTTCATAGTCACCGCGCAACGCTGCAAGCTTGCGATATACACTAAAAGATACCAACCTGTCTGGTAGAAGTGGTCAAATGCAAAACAAAAAAAACAACAAAAAAACAACAAAAAAAAACCAAAAAAAAACTATTGACTGAAAAAAAACAACAAAAAAAAATAAACGGAAAGAACGAGCACGATAACGAAAACTATAGAAAAAAAAAAAGACAAAACTTAACTGGCAATTACAATTAAGAGGAAAACGAAAGACTGTTTAAAAACAAGCATGTTTAAGGGTGGATGAATACTTCACTTTCCTGGAAGGGGGAGGAGGACAAAACCAGCGACAACTTTTTTAAAGGGAAAGAAAAAAGGGAAGGGAAACGGTAACCACAGGCAGGCGTGCGCCTTTTGCCTTCTGCTCACGACCTCAGCCAGACGACAAAAAGTCGATGGCGAGCGCCAGCGTAACTGGGCTCCTCCCCTTCCAGCAGAAGCGGAATTTATGGAATACCAATCAGCTTCGTCTGCTCGTGTCGGCTTCCGTCTGTCGAGCCCAATTTGCTGGATTTCTCTCACTTCGTGCTTGTCTCACAATCATACCAGGGAGATCCTCGGAGAGGGACCAAAACTTTCTTTTTATCGCATTACTTTCTTTTTCATTCCGTTTTATTCTTGGCGATTTTGTAAAAACAATCTTTGAGGCATCTAAGCATTGACGACAATTCCAATGGATAATAGGTCCTGCAGAACTTCTTTTCCTTTCTTGGTTTGATTAAAAGACCCAAGGGCCATTTTTACCATCAAATCAGGTACCGGTAAGTATACTTATTTAACTATTTTGACGCAATTTCCCGCCATCTGTATGGGTGTACAATTGTGCTTAGAAGAAAGGGAATGGCGAGGGGGAGGGAGTTTGGTTTTTAAATGAGTTTTTACTTTGTGTTGAGAACAACAGAATGGGCAGGCATAAACCAGCTGGAAAGTAATTTGGATGTGAACCATTGGGTGGTCGGACTAAAGCTCTAAACCGTATATTTATCAGATAGACAAACAGGAAGATTAGTCAAAATATGGCAAAAGAAAAAAAGAAAAAGTTGTATGTAGCAAAGCGTTGCATACAACCGTTTCTTTCCTTTTTGCCACGTTTCGACTTGGGCTACAAGCCTTGCATGCTGCCCACAAGTTTTTTCTGCTTTTTAAATAATAATATTTAGACAGACAGATAGGTAGGTAGGTAGGTAGGTAGGTGGGTAGGTAGTTAGGTAGGTTGGTTGGTAGGAAGAAAGGTAGGGATGTAGGAAGATAGATAGGTAGGTAGGTAGGAAGATAGGCAGGTAGATTGGTTGGTAGGTAGGTAGGTAGGTAGGTAGGTAGGAAGGTAGTTAGGTTAGTAAGTAGGTAGATAGGTAGGAAGGTAGGCAGAAAGCTAAAAGTAGATAAGTGGGTAGGCAGGTCGATAGATATACAGATAGACAGAAAGACATACATACATACAGATAGATAGATAGATAGATAGATAGATAGATAGATAGATAGATAGATAGATAGATAGATAGATAGATAGATAGATAGATAGATAGATAGATAGATAGATAGATAGATAGATAGATAGATAGATAGATAGATAGATAGATAGATAGATTGACGGCTGTCTTTCACTCCAAACTTATTAAAGAAACCCATGTAATCTGATTTACAAGCCTTTTTTGTACATATTTCCATGCTCATATTTGTGTGATAAATATAATGTTGGACAAGCATTTCGGAAGCACAGTTTATTATATGTCAGACAAACACCGTTTAATTTGACAGACAATACTACAGATTGACAAAGCTAACTGAACAGAATGACTAAGGAGACTGAGCAGAATGACAAAGCTGACTAGGCAGAATGACAATATTATTATGAAGCTGATCTTGTTATTTTTATTCGGCACATGTCTCAACTTCCTGTGTCATCCACAAGGAGTTTAGCCTCATAAGAAGAAGAGACGCAACAACGAACGAAAGCCATACAAGCTAAAAACAAAACACACATAAAAACGTCCCAAAAATATTGGTTTTGTAATGCACGTACTAAGCTACTTAATCTGAAAATGTACTGCTCTTAAGTTCGAAACCAGAGTAGGTCTACATCTGCTGAGCTCACAGTCACAGTAATGATGACAATGGCAGTTTTCAGCCGGCCATTCCTGTCCTTTCCAAATTGACTGCACCTACCAGTTTGCAACAAAACAAACAAACAAACATACAATTGTACAAACAAACAAAACAAGGACCAATAGAAACTTAATATAACCTGCAAAGAACTGTAAGTCGTCTCTAAAGCGGGAACTCTGAAATGTTTTCTGCCTGTTTGTATGGGCAAACTGTTGAACTGTTTATGATTCTGTTTAACAGGAATGTAAATTAAGAAAAAACAAACAAACAAACAAACAAACAACAATAAAACAACAACAGCAACAACAACGACGACGACAAAACTGCAAATAGATCTACCGTTTTGCATTATCCGAGGGGTATTTTGTATATGACATTTTGCCGATTTTGAGGTTTTGCCATGAAAGTAGTTCTGTCACTTTTAATTTTATTAGAGTCTACGTGTCGTGTAACTGTCATTCCAATCGGTTAGAAACTTTTCGAGGTATATTATGTGTTTGTGACGTAATTTTTTAAAGGCTTTTTAGCCCTTTTGCCGATCAAACTTCAATCTTCATTTTTTCAAAAAGGCAAAAATACACATAGAACAATAATATGGCAAATACCCGATGATAATGCTAGTGTTAAACTAAGCAAAAGTTGAACTTTCGTGCCCCTTAAAAAGAAAGCGAGACGAATAGACAAATAGGAAACCTCGGAAAGATATTTGCAAAGAAAATCATATCACTATCCTTGAAAATTAAACATTTCATTTAAATCTTTGGAGTAAACAACCAACAGAAAAATCGAGAGATGACTAAAGACTCGTGATGCCAGCTGCAGCTGCTAGACACCGTGATGCCGTCATTCCTTGAAACTCACATCCAGTATTGCGAAATGTGTTAATTATAATAATTTTGTCATTGAAGTACACTGTGATAAATTAATAATGGTAGGAAACAATTTTACGTCATTACCCCATGCGAAAGCTTCATGAATAAAAACAATGTGATAGCTTTTCTGCCTCAGTCCCTCAGTGTGGTCTGTTTATGGCATGTAATGTAGTGAGTGCATAATTCAGGTGTTTGATACTATCCATCAATTTTTTTTTCATTTATGACTTTTAGAGATATATTCTTAACATAAAATTATGCACTTGGATAGTTGTTTTCTTTTCTTTCCTGGGCTATTTAGAAAATGTATGTTGTTCGTGTTTGTAAGTCTGTGAGTGTTCTACAGAATGTTCGTGTGTAAGCGTTTCCGATAGCTCCATCATCTTTGGCTGCAGATGAGTTTAGCCTTGAAAAGAACAGAGATAATTAGTTGCATAGAAATTTGTTCTTCTTTGATTGCAGAATGTCAAATTTGTGTGTTTGTATAAGGCTGGACTAAGTACATAGCTATTTACTTAAGAGGACAAAACTGCATTTTTTTTTCTTATCCAGTTCAGGAATCCATGTTTTCGTGCCTTATTAAAAACAAAAGTATAACAATTTATTATGGAACGAACTACACTTTTTTTAATCACTGCAAGAAAAGCCTTTAAAGGACTTAAAATGAAGGTAAAAATGTCTTTTTCCCTCTTAAAAAAATATTTAAACATTGAGACATCTTCCACCATAAGGATCCTGGGAGGAAAATGTTCACACTCAGAGAAATCGACAGTAATATTCCAGACAGGCACTACTGAACGCATCGGTCAAGGCCTGCGCGAAAAATTACCTTTTTGTGCGAAAAATCTGTCTTTTTGAACATTTCCAACTGAACCACAGCAATGCAATGTGCGAAAAAGATTTTATGTAACTTAAACTATTCTATAGTCATTATCAGCAGCAGCGGATCGCACCAGCAACGCGATGTGTGAAAAACATTTACGTAACTTTAACTATTCTCTAACCATTATCAACAAAAGCAGGTGGTGACATGTGCGTGATACTGGGAACCTTTTCTAAGATGTTTGGATGTGGAAATTTCAAAATGATATGCTTTCTTCCAGCTGGTACCTTATTTCTCTCCTTTTTCGTAACAGAGGTTCGAAGAGTCTACGACTTCAAAAAGTTATCATTCTGTACAACTTTAAAACATTCTGCCACCTAAGGAATAGTTAAGATGAATCGCCCAAGTTCGATCGCAGAGTCACAATTCCAGTGTTTAATCTTTCCAGTCCTTATGCCACTAATGGTTGCTGACATTTTTTTTTTTATTACCTGACACAACCTACGGAGTTCCTTTTTTGTGTGTGTGTATCGGGGAAAATGTTTACATTTGTATACCACGTGACATACATAATATATTCCTGTGTAATTATTTGGAGTTTGTCTGTATGAAGGATTTTCATTTTTGTATCATTATCATCAACACTATTATTATTATTATTATTATTATTACATTATCATTATTTTTAAAATCAAATTTTTACATTTATGCTCAGAATTTCCTGCCAATCACCCGTACAAACTGTCTCTGTCCACAGTGGCATCTTGCTAAAGACAGGTTGAGGGGATTTGTTCAACAGATGTGGCGGAAAGAACAAACAACAATAGATTGCTTTGCCATAACGGCTGTTTGTCAGTTTAGTCTGCACTGATGGAAACCTGCTAAATTTGCACACGCGGGAATCACGTGTCAGACACCAGGGATATACCTGAATATTTAAGATCCGGAGTTTGTTGTTGTGTACTGAAATGTCAGGCATAGACAAATTTTATTTACAGTCCTCGTGGAAAAGGTTATTCAAAGACCCATCTCAGCTTAGGCAAAGAAGTGCATTTAGATCACAATTTTGGAGGAAGTTTGAGGTTATTGAAATAATGGACAGAGTCGTTTTTAATTAAACAGGCTGTGTTGTCGTGAAAGTAAATCGAAGGACTCTACTTAGCAGCTCTAAGAGCATTCAACCAGTGCGGCTTACACGCGGCCCTGACATCCGCAGCTGTTATTTAAGCCAGAACTTCTGGTGAATGGTAACTGATTTCTGACAGCAATATAAAAAAAATCAAAAAAATCTGCATTAACCAATGAAAAAAAAAGTTAGTTCATTTTCACAATGATCTAGACTTTAGAAGAACGGCCCCAGTTTAAAACTTCCGTTGTTGAAATTTGAGCTACCCACGCCAATGGCACCATGCAAGACAACCGTATCTGCATCTTCATGACCAAAACAGGGGACAAAAACATATCCAGTTCTTGCTCAACCCCTGGATTTACAGGAGAAGTTCTCTAGCTGTGCTTGCTGTGATTAAGACCCATCAAAGGCGCTTACAGGGCATTTCATCAAAATGAATGAACACGCTTACTTTCACTGGGATCTCCTCCGACAACCTCTACAAACGCCACAATTTGGTATGGGAGCGCCTTTCTTTGATGTCAACAGGTGAGTAGTTTGGACTTTTGGTAAAAATTCTGAGCTTATGTCTTTGAGTATTTCTCTGACCCTCCTGCCAACTCCTGGTCTATTCCTGGCTTCGCCTGCGCCAGTTTAAGTTAAGGATTCGCAAAATGTAATTTTGCTTGCTTTGTTTTCGCCACCTTTACAGTGTACCAAGCTCTGATGTAACTCCACAGCCTGACCAGCTTGTACGTTTTTGTTTTTTTTGTTTTGTTTATTGTACATTTGTTGCCAACGGAGGTCTTGGAACGCACATGTTTTCTACAAATTTCAACATTGCACCAAACTCTCCTGAGACCTCACATTTTTGTAAAATTGATTTAAGGGGCTTTGGTGAGATAAGATGTATTGTTATTCATGAATTTACTGCCTTGTTTCCTGTTGAAAAAGACATCTGCAAGAATGGGTGTCCACGAAAAAAAAAAAAATATATACCTCTTAAGAGCGAATCGTGTTTCTTTCACCCGATCATTTTCGTTTTACGCAAATATTCTATTTTCGCCTGAGATGTAGTTCAGTAATGCTTAGCCATGCTCTTCCTTTGGCGCTTTTTCCTATTCTGTATCTCCTTCTCACTTAATTTGTGCGTCATATGACATTCTCTCTCCCTCACAGACTCGTGACACTCAGTTGCCTTCGGACACGTTTGAGAATTACATTAGAGAATAGCCAATGACACTTTTCATTAAATCAAAGAACTGTCTTTTTCTATGAAATAGAGAAGGCTCGTTGCAACTGGTGGACATTTACATGATTGTGCTACTGATGTTATGAAAACAGTTCTTACAAGAAATTTTTATGCAGCGTCAAACATTAATATGGTCCGGCAAATCAGTCGCGAACGTGATGAGTGGAAAACAAGAAAGAAAAATGCAGTTAAGAAATGACAGTATTTTCTTCCTAGGAGTTGTAAGGATTCATTTGAATTATGCATTTCTTATCGTTCATGTCGCTGCGATTAATTCTGTCCCATATAATTTTTTAAAGTTTAATGAACAATAAGCAATTCTATATTTTTGAAGTGTTTTTATAGACACATGAATAGCAATATTGACAAACAGTTTTTATATGTTCAAGCCCAGTTCGACGTGACTAAAATTGTTAATTAAATTATTAAATGGAGAGAGTGAAAGAGGAAATAGGGGTGGAGGTGGGGCAGATATGAGGATGAAGAACTCGTGTCACTACCAGAAATGTCTAATCATATTGTGATTTTGGTTTCCCATTACTTTTCTGCATTGTCAATAAGCAATGACGTCAACAACGACCAAGTTATAATTTTAGGACAGATAAGAAACTGCCTGATTTGACTTCAGGCTACCCGCTGTTCATTTCTCATTGAGGGAGTAAGATGCCTGTCCGTGCACAGAGAGAGAGAGAGAGAGAGAGAGAGAGAGAGAGAGAGAGAGAAAGAGAGGGAGAGAGAGAGAGAGAGAGAGAGAGAAAGAGAGAGAGAGAGAGAGATTATATGAAAAGTGAAATAAGTTAGAGAGATAGAAAAATAGACAGACAGACAGACAGACAGACAAACAGATAGATAGATAGATAGATAGATAGATAGATAGATAGATAGATGGATAGACAGATAGATAGATAGATAGATAGATAGATAGATAGATAGATAGATAGATAGATAGATAGATAGATAGATAGATAGATGGGCCGAAAGTCTACGAAAAAAAAGTGCGCCGAAGTAGTAACGTGCAAAGTAGTGACAGCAAACATCGAAATCTTCTCTACAAGTTTGCCGCTGCACCATCCTTTGCTCCACCACTCCAGTCAGTCTGCCTCAATCATTCGGCCAATGTCTGTGACTTTGAAGTTAAATCCCATCCACGAGACTCTGTTGACCCTGTGCTGCTGGATGCAATCCCCTCCCAGCCAAGTGTCTTGATCCTACATCAGACATGAGCTGTGTACGAACGAGAAAATCCTTCACAAAACATGACGCCGGTACAGCATGGGTTTGTTAGTGAGGACATCATTTTGGACAAAGACATGGGTATAAATAAAGAGCTGCAATGTTTATTAACGGAACGATGTCCCGAGTGCGTTGAAGAACTTTTCACTCTGAATAAAAGATTAGTCTTGGGAAAATGAAATGATAAAGAAGTCAGAAAAGAGAAACGGAGAGGAGGGAGATTGTGTTTCAAAGTTAAGTTTATTGTAGGCCTGACGACCAATTCAAAATATAGACCTACAGAAGAATCGCGCAAACAAGCTTTGAAAAAACATATAAAAAACAGCAACAACAATACAAAAGAACTCTTTCTACGCCCCATGCTGCCCAATACAGTTTACACACTTATTTACAATAATAAACAATGAAATGCAGCTTGATTGAAAATTGCCAGTAACAGTCGTCATTCATCAAAGATATGTACAGAGGAAAGAAAGAGAGAGGAGGTGACATTGAAAAACTGGAGATAAAGAACGAGAGCAAAACGTAACCAACAACAATGAGAGCGAACATGAGCCTTGTCACCAACAGCAACGTTAAAGTCCACAATACAGCAAGCAGAAGAAGGGGGAAATTAAATGTATAAAACGTGGAAAAAGTAGTCGAAGTCCTTAGAAGATGCGAGGGAAGAGAAAGAACTGACCAGAAATTTAATATCAGAAGCAAAAGTGACATCGTCTTGCTCTGATAAACGTAGGGACTATTTATTACTGAGCAGAATGTAGAATTATGCCTTGCCTTTTCAGCATCACGAGAGAGAGAGAGAGAGACAGAGAGAGAGAGAGAGAGAGAGAGAGAGAGAGAGAGAGAGAGAGAGAGAGAGAGAGAGAAGAGAGACAGAGAGACAGAGAGAGAGAGAGAGCCAGAGAGAGAGAGAGAGAGAGAGATGGAGAGAGAGAGAGAGAGAGAGAGAGAGATTTAAATGAGTTAAAAGCATGAAATTGGTGACTCGTCTGCTCGTCTACAAACAAACAAAACAAAAACAACAAAAAAAAAAAATAGAATTCCGACACCAGACTGTGACATAGACCAAACTTTATCTTGACTTATTTCTCATGACAGTATAGGAAAGAAATTGTCAGTAATATATTCGTAAGATACTCTTTTTCTGCCACGTTAGACGAGATTAAGTTTTTAAGTAGCTCTTTTTTCAGAGGGCCGCTTTAATAACTGATATTGTTAAGGTCACGCGACAGCATCATCGTGAACAACAATTATAATGACAACTCAAACCTCAGTGCACTGAAACTCGTGACAAACACACGAAGACTGTGGACGACACCTATCTATGTTCATCCGCCCAACCCACAGCCTCCTATTTGTATTTGCTCCGTTGATAAAATATTGAAAGGTCATTTTTGCGAGCCGCAGGACCGCCATAAATTCATCCGCTTAGCTTCAGTTGCCCGTGGGTGCTAATACAGCATCCTAAGAGGCCACGTTTAGCGTTAGGACGCTAGGAAAAGACATGAACAAATATGTTGGACAAGAAAAAACAAAGTTAGCTTTCCCCACACACTTGTTGTTCATTGCCAGCGTGTATATTTAACTACGGAAATAGCTCTTGGTGCCATTTCAGTTGGATAGTCTGGACGCCACCAACCGCGCTCAGAACAAATATGCATGTATAAGTAACCAGGTGCATGCATGTTTAAATGTCAAGTTTTTAAAAATCTGTTTACCTTCGCTCAATCTGCACAAAACACACCCATACTCCATATTATCTCATTACCTTACATCTTGTGACTGCACATGAGCTGCCCAGATTTCAGATTACAAATGACCTGAAGCTATCCTAAAAGCAAAGTCCACTTACGAGATGATAATATTATATTTTTGTGTTTGTGCACTGTTCTATTCTTGGTGGAACCCTTTATGGGGGGTGGGGGGGGGGGTGACATAATTATGTAACTTTACATTATAACACGATTTTCTCAGGCTGGGCTTTTGCGCATAAAATCTACCTGTCACCGAAATGAAATTGTTATACTGGGATAATCTTGTCAGTAAACGGAGGGAGATTTTGATACTTTTCTTTACCTTCCACTTCCAACCTCGGGGCCTCTCCCGTTTATTGTGTGCTGCAAGTGCAGAAGAGAACACACCAGATATGAATACAGCTGAATATCCCTCTTACCTTGATACATCCACAAATGAAGCCAGTTTTTCTGATGGACACTTTGCATTCGGTTTACCCTTAAGAATTATTCATCAGTTAACGGTAATAAATCTGTGATCTACTGGGGATGCAAACAACAACAACAACAACACCAAAAACAAAAAGAACACAAAACTGACGAAATGGACAGAATGCTTAAAGTTTCATTGCAACTGCCTTTGGCCAAGGCCATTGCTTTTTATCAGGATTTTTGGAAGCATTATTAGTATTCAACTTGGCGCTCAATTCGGCGTAATATTTGGTTTCGAATTTTCGGAGCTTTGACCGTAGAAGTCTGACTCAACATCTGGAACCGAAACATAGAACCGTCTCCCCAGTCTATACATACTTATTTACAATGCTGAAGACAAAGAATATGCAATAATGTAGGAGCGTGATATCAATTTTTATTTCTATTCTGTCCTTCGACTGTGCAAGTAAATCCAAAATGTGAATGGAAAATTATGGAAGTTTCACATGCAGCAATTTCAAAACAAAAACAAACAGCAAAGTTTTTATCCCACAAATCTCCGTATTTGGTATTCATAATTCATTTCTAAGGGCAGCCTCGGATTCCACGTAATCGTTGAAAGATTTCCCTTGCGCCCGAGCGTTAAAGACGTGTTGAGTCGGAGTCTGGCGGTAATCTGCACGTCAACACGAAAACTATGAGTTCGCCCAGCGCGTTCCAACCTAGCCACAAGAATGTAAACAGTGTGCAGAGAACACTTGACTTTACCCAAGGATTGTCCAATTTGTCGTGAGATGTCACCGCAAGTGGCGCACAGTTAGCTTTTCTAATTTATACCGGGAACTCCATTTTTGTTCCCTGCCTTTTCTTCTTTTATCAGTTCTCATCTGTTTTGTCATATTAAATAATGTGAACAAGCCAGCAATGGACGCACCAGATAGGCTACCTGCCTTCCATAGAAAGCAAAAAAGAACAATGTCACTTTACAACTACGTGTACATAAAGTTTCTCTGGCCCAACCGTGGAATGAAGATTGCCACTCCATCTACAGCTTTGTCCAATTTTAAAACGCCCTCTTTAACTACCGTCATCTCTGCAACATTAAAAAAATATATACATAACTTTTATTGAGAGTCTTTGTTGTCACTGCCACTGTTTTCAGTATCAGCTCCGGTTGTTGCCAAAGAAACCATAACCACCCCCGTGAATAAACGAAAAAACATCTGATTTATGACTGTTATTTCTATTTTAAGGTGTTCCCTTACCTGCACGAGTAGAAACGAGACATGAAGATTGTATTTTAAGTATACCGTAACGAATCCCGTCTACCACAATTTTATACCATAAAAATTCATTCGTTTGAACTCAATGGAAAAACTGGGCACTTCTGCTCATAGAGAAGAGAGGGTCGGATCAGTTCGAGCTTTGTTCTTACCATCTTCTGCCCCCACGACCTTGGAAGAGTTCTGCAAGTCGTAGATATTACTGTAATCATCCATCGGCAAATCATTGTTCTTATATTGTGAATGTAAAGTGGGAGAGAGACTTGCAGCAACCATCCTTTAGCTGCTATTTTTTTTCTGGAAAATTGCACATTTTAGCAACAGATTTAGAGACATTGTTGGAACAATACGAATTACTGACACGTGTGTGCATTCGTGGAAAGTTTGCAGTTTGACATGGAGAGTGGGAAAACGGGGACAATGAAAAAGTCAACATATTTTCACCTTTATCTTGTAATAGATAACTTTTATGCTTTTAACTTGCTTTCTGGGTCATCGAATCGACACACTTTCAATAATTTTAAGTACTAACTGTCCCGGAAACTTGTTACCGCAACATAAGGTCGAACTCTAGCTTATCCATGAGGTTAGATTTCTCATTGCACATGTAATAATTAGGCCCATTCCACGTGTCGTGTGTTACATCTGAAGACCAATTTTTCACCTTGCTAGCTTCCTAAAGGAATCACTAAATGAGATATTTGACACGTAAACCTTTTTGACAATAAAAAAAGATCACTCTACAAGTTTTTATCTTTAGTTAAAACAACTGAAAGGTTAGATCTGACTCAGCATGATACTTAACTTGGCGTGACGTGTACTGCATTCACAATAAGAGGTTTTCCAGGTTAAATAACATTTTCTGGAATTTCAGTGGAAGTAGTCTAAGAACTTCACCTAAATTTGTATATGATACATGTAAATGATTGCTATAAATGTAGCAAATTCCGTATCTCCCAATTCTTACATATTTAGATGATATAGACAAAAAAATTGCCGTGATGTGTGTTATATTTTTTTATGATGTGTGTTACATCTTCATTTTTCAAGAGCCTTTTCAGGAATAAGATTGAATTTTGGATTTAAGCTTGAATGTTTAACAATTTACAGTAATAGATTATGTTGGTGTTGTAATTGGTTATGATCTGTCCGCACTATTAACTGCTAGAGAAAAACTGTATGATGTAAAGCCTGACTTGTGTTACACAGCACCAGTGACGCCTGTTGCATTTTTTCTAGACAAAACCTAAAAGAATTTTCTTGTTATTTTTACATCGTTAAAATGTCAATGCAATAATTATAAGAAGGGACAGAAAAAATTCGTCACATCAGTTACTTGTTATTAAACATAAAACTCCAAAATATTGAATAATTTTGCTTCTCAGTATGTAGCTCTGATATTGTTCTTAGAAAATATGCGGTAAAATATGAAATCCAATTTGTTTTCTTCTTCAAAGGATATATTCTTGTCAATAAACCATTTTACAAGTCAAACCGAAGATTTTCTATTCGATATTTCAAATTTCATATTTTCTCATACTGGTTGACATTTCATGGAATGGGCCATTAGCTGATTATTGTTTGCCACTTGAAGGTGGTCACGTGCCAAAGTAGACCTTTCTCTGACGTATTCACAAGTTTCGAGAAAATATGACCCGTTTCCGAAAGGAATGCAAACACAACAAAACAAAACTGTACCAAAAAAAAAAAAAAAAAGGACTAGAGCTATATCGTTTTCTGGGCCGCAAGTCACTTCAGGCACGTTTGAAATTAGGACGTGAGAGATCATTCATGCGGCCGTCCCGTGTTATGTTATCAGTTGGTTCTTGGCCGACTTTTTCAATGAAATATGCGACCTTCAGATAAGGGTCAGAAGATGATTTCTGCAATGGTTTGTTGTAGTACCGGTAATGGTGTGTTTGACATCGGGTTCTGTGTCCTATTGTGCGTATACATGTGCCAGTGCGTAGAGCTTTCTGGATGTATCTTTTGCTTAAGTAGGCCTACTCTGAGTTTCACCATGTCTGTGGTTCCGATTGTTTATTATGAATAAGTGCGACAATTTATTATCTGCTTAAGTAAATACCGTTAGGCATTCATATTAGGAAAAGGACGTTTACAGCATTTTACTACCGGTACATCAAAAAGGGCATAGAGTGCACAAGAAAAAATAATTGGATCTTTTTTTGTTAATTCAAGAAGGCAAAACATTGCTCTGTACATTGGCAATATGAATTTTCGTGACTGGAATCAGGAAAGAACAATGTGTTTTGAAAACGTGAAGTCTTTTTGTCGAGTTACCATTTGAAGGTACAGAAGATTATGGATGCCATGAAGACAGGACGGATCAAACGCGTTCCTGACGTACGGTGTCTCAGTACTAGGTGGCACCCAAGACAAATCCTCATCGCACAGAAACTGAGATCAGTATACACTTGTTTTGAAGTAAACTGAAATGTCTGATGAAACCGTAATAAAAAATCATTTAATCGCCAACATCTGAACTAATTATCACACTGTAAAAATAATGTTGTGGATATTCAACACCGTTTTTTTTTTTTTTGTGCTTAATTTGTCAGTCTTGTCGGACAACTATCATAATGTAAAATGATCACTTCGCTGATACCATTGTTTAGCAGTAACGATTTTACTCATATTTGAAATGGAGTTAGGGTTCAAAATTAGGCAACAGACGTACCCGAGTACGATGTCCAAATAGTCCATTCAACGGAGACTGCAATGTTGGCTTGTTGTGAAAAATGGAACACAGTGACTTCCTGCAGAAGGACATAAGTTTCGGAGAGGTGCGTTGCCTATGTTTCATGAAGCATAATGATTTTGAATTAATATTTTTATTCTTATAAAAAGGCGAAACTTATTTTGGTCTTTACCAACGCATTTGAAGGATGAAGCTCACAAACAAAGGCGCCTTTGAAAATAAACAAACAAATAAATAAATAAATAAATAAATAAATAAATAAATGTTTAATAGAGCAGGTCGAGAAAGATAACTTTGTAGTGACTGGTACGTTCGTCCCTAAATTTAAAGCTTATCTATTTGTGCCAGACTTTAACAAAAATTCTGTGTTGCACTTAGAAAGTGACACCGTTGACATTGGTCCATAAATAAATTATACGTCATGCATTGTCCTAATTCTTATTAACTAGTTATTTCTGAATTCGTTTAACATACCGGTAAGGACACATTTTGCATAGGTGCACTTTTTTCACCTTGAGCAAATCCCTATAATAATAATTTAAATAAATACCAGTATAAAAGGAGAGAACACGAGACTGTCAGCAGCATTGCTTGCAAAATCTTAAATTGTAATATGACTTTGGCATAGAGTCAAAATTTCTTCAAGCTGTCTGTGAAAAGTTGATTAAAAATTTCTGGCTCATAAATTTTAAAATTTTAGTGATTTATTCAAGGACCACTCGAACTTTTTTTTACTTCTATAATAGGATGTTTAAAGACTCAACGTCTGTCGATCTTGTGTGTGTGAAGGTAACAGATACATGATTTAGTCCAAGGCTTGTAGTTTTATCATCTGACATGAAAATAAAAGCGATTTGCGGTTGTCAAAGTCAGGGTGACACAATGGAAATTTTCCTGACATATTAAGATTATCAGAATTAAAGTAGATCTAGTAACATCTTTCTCTGCCGATAATGACACCAACATGTTTTAGTGCAGTTAACATATCAAATTAAGTATATCAATGTACTTGTTGACCTTGTGAGTTAAAGCCAAGAATCCTTTAAAATATTTCTGAAAGAAAAGAGAGGTATGAAACTTATCCTATTATGCATACATTTATCTGGAATTAATAGATATATGTGGAATTAAGGTAAGACTTAAATTTATAATGAAATCATTTAGAGGAACTAAGGAATCTGATGCATTTTGGTCTTGGTTAGCATAGAGAGTTAAAAGAACTATTATTATTATCCAGCAAAGCAGAAATTGGTTACTGATTAACAAAATATTCTAAAATGTGTATATTTTACACTGACACTTTTTTTTAAGGGATAGCAGCCTCAAGAAGTCTGCATATAAGCCTGGCCTTGAATAGGTAAATAACTTCACGATAAAATCAATCAATCAAGGAATAAATAAATAAGTAAAAAAAATATACCTTATACGAACCTTATACTTTATAAGTAGTTAGATGTTAGGCGAATGAAAAGCTAAATTAAAGAATAAATAAATAAATAAATACATAAATAAATGCTCAGCTATAATAGAGCCATTTGGAAAAGAAAATGTTTTAGTAAAGCCTATGCCAAGATCTGTGTACTCCGGCTTTAGGAGATAAGTATGTAACATAAAAAGGAACATTTTTCATTATTATTTCATTTTTACTTGTTCTGTTCTAAAGGCTTATCTAGTATTTGCTTTGGATTTTACTTTCAGCCAAATCTGTTGGTTTTTTTCAATCGGTTAAGATGCAATATTTTTGGATACAATTCTGACAAATTTGTGGCACATGGATACTTTTCGTTCAGTAGGAATGAAGGGAGATAAAACCTCTCAGTTGAAAACTACTACTACTACTATTTCTAATAATAATGTTTAAAAAATCAAGAATTCCATGTTAGGCAAAGGATAAAAAATATGCTGACACTGATATGATGCATGTCTGCATTAAAAAAAAATTAAAAAAAATTGTCGTTCACCGTTAATATACTTTAATAATAATTTTAAACAAACTCAAGAATTCCATATTAGGCAAAGGATAAGAAACCTACTGACACTGATATGATGCATGTCTCAATTTAAAAAAACAACAACAACAAAACTGTCGTTCACTTTAATATGCTTGTGTCATATTAATTGTTTGTTTAATCAGAATGGAAAAAGGAATATCACTATGGTGCATAAATCAGTCCATCAAAATAAACATTCTGGAGTCTCTTTGAAAAATATTTTTGAACCCCTTGTTAATTATCCAGACCCACGAATAATGTAAGATTGAAACCAAATTAAATCTTGGATCCATGCTATTTTAGATCTTGGGTCAATGAACCTGTTCTTGTTTTTGTTTACCAAGCTTGCCTGACAACTCTGATAATAATCCAATAATATTTTCTCTAGCAAAATATCTTACGCCAAGTCGAAGCCACAAGTGTGAATTACAAGAACTCGCAGAAACAAACTTTATATACAGTTGAAATTTTACCAGTGTTGCTCGTGCTATTGAGAGATGTAAGTCTGAGAGGGAAAATGAACTTTGAAAAGCTAGTCCAGAGCAGTGCAAAATCTTGACGAACGCTCAGATGAGAGTAATGGCAGTTGGAAACAAATCTGTCCCTGACGCCATGTCCTATGTCAGAGTTTCTGATGGCATCCGACACCATGTTAGAGACAGGAGGACAGGGTGAGTAAAATAGTTCTTAACGTTTGATTAGTTTGTTTCATTTGACGCCATGGAACGTATGCTCCTGCGAAGTTCTGAAATTTATTTCGTCTTTCATCGGAAGCTCCAAGGCCATTAAGTTGTGTTTTCCCGAGAGTTTCAATACTTTTGTGAATGCGCATGCTCAGCAGCTGTGCCACACACACACACACAAATCTTTACTACCTCGCGTGCACCGGGTGGATGGGGTGCCGTGGTCATCACTGTTTTTGGATGACATAACTGAACAAACCAATAAATGAACCGACTGGAAAATAAGTATGTCCATTTTCGCGAAAGCGGCATAAGTTGTGCAAGGTTTTTATTTGTTTCTATAGAATTAGTTTCACTCGTGTATTTTGACCACGAATAAGACATTCATTGGCATGGCGTAACTTTTTTCTTTCTTGTTGGTGGCTGGCAGCCATTTTTTAAAGAAATCTGACAGCATAAATGATTAATTTATCATAAAAGCAAAGACGGAGAAAAAGAGAATGACCTTTATGCTCAGTAATTCAGCCGTGCGATATAATTAGTCCAGGCATCTATAGGCGTTACTTCTGTGAGAAGTGAAGTTGATGCAGGTTGAAGCGGTTTCTGCAGAAGCAAAGACGCCGATCTATTATTTTTTCTGTCACAATTATTCTTGTGATTCGATCTATTGTACTCAGTTTCTTGCAAAAGGTCATCTATCTATCTATCTATCTATCTATCTATCTATCTATCTATCTATCTATCTATCTATCTATCTATCTATCTATCTATCTATCTATCTATCTATCTATCTATCTATCTATCTACCTGTCCGTCCGTCTATCTATCTATCTATCTATCTACCTGTCCGTCCGTCTGTCTATCTATCTATCTATCTATCTATCTATCTATCTATCTATCTATCTATCTATCTATCTATCTATCTATCTATCTATCTATCTATCTATCTATCTATCTATCTATCTATCTATCTATGTGCCTGCATGTCCGTCTGTCTGTCATTCTGCCATTGTGTCTGCTTATCTGCCCTGCTTATCTGCTTCTTTGTCTGTCTGTCTATCCTGCTCACCTGGCTACCTTCCGGTCCGTCTACCCTGCCATTATGAATATCCCATACTTTTCAAGGTCAAGTTCACTGAGTCTGTTAACCCCGTTTCGCCTCTTCTCGGTGCACGTTATGTAATTATCACAGCACAGATAAATAGTTTACAAGGTTAGCACTTCTAGTTCTAGGGTCAAACCGCGGGTCATATTATCATGAGAGAGAGAGAGAGAGAGAGAGAGAGAGAGAGAGAGAGAGAGAGAGAGAGAGAGAAAGAGAGGGAGAAAGAGAGAGAGAGAGAGAGAGAGAGAGAGAGAGATAGATAGATAGATAGATAGAGAGAGAGAGAGAGAGAGAGAGAGAAGTGCATAGATATACACTACTAAACGGAGAAGTGTTATCGCATGCGGAAGGGATGAAAGGTCAGATTTAAAGGTCAATGTCAGAGCAAGTGCGCGAGCTGGTCCCATACATTCATAACAACAGTTAGTAAAAACCGACCACCGTCCGATATGTGGTCGCATACATTGATGACAATAATGGGTAAACTGACCACTGTCCAAGATTAAGAAAGCATCCGCCCGTATGCAATTTTGTAGTTTCCGCCAGTCAAGGCAATTCGCACTAGTATAAACCTTCTCTATTTTTTTTAGAAGGTTTAAGTTTTTTAAAGTATGTTTCACCAGTCTGCGCAATGGCCGACTGTGGGCTATTTGCCTATATATAATGTCTTTATTGCATGGTGTGTAATGAGACCTCTCATGTTCAATGAACTGTGCAGATCCACAAGAGCGGTTACAAGCTGATGTGTAGCAAAAAAAACTTTAACCCAAACTCAAATCAACGTTAATGTAAGAGAGCTGGCATTGAACTTAAATTGAACAACAACAACAAACTAATGCAGAGAGAAATTTATCCATCACAAATTGCAGTGAGGAAGATTTTGTAGGTTAAAGAAATTCAGGGTATTATTCATGAGTTTTCCTCTTCTTCTGCACCAGGCGTCATTCCGAGAACTGGCATAATAGTCATTGTTCGTCATGAACACTTCTTTTTTTTGTTTTTTTGAAAGCTTGTGTTGGCTAGATGGATATTCAGAAACCCCTCTCTCCCACCACGCCCCCAAGCAAAATAGTTATACTGCCCAGATAGCTACACGACTCGGGGATCGGAGTACCTCTCATTGAAAGTATCAGAATAATGGCGTTCTTAATTTATGCTGTTTTCCTCATGTCAGAAAACAAAACAAAACAAACAAAAAACAAAACAAAAAATCGAGGTAGAGACAGCTTTCACCAGTTCCCCTCATGGCAGAAGAGTAATGGCGGCTTTGCCAGATGCAAGAAATCTGATTGGTTAAAAAATTTATTAGCTGAAACAGTTGCATCATCCTTTTTTTTAACGTGAGATTGTGTAATCTTAAATTCATTTATTCTTTACTCTGGTCAATTCTTTGTTCCTTGATTCGATACTTACTCAAGTGGACTGCACATCTTTTAAGGCGTTAAGTACGCACGTTATGGACGGATAAAAACAACAGAAAAGCTTTAGCATTGGAGAGATCACGGCCATTCTTCTTTTTCATTTTTCTTCTTCTTCTTCTTTTTTTTTTTTCTCGATTGCGAAAATGGCAAATTGTTACAAGAGATTATGACTTGAAACTATAATCTTGTCTTATATTTTCCGCATTTTGCGACTGCAGTGTTCGGTTTAAAAAAGATAGTGAAAGCTATAACTAATGCAGCTTGGCATAGAACAGGAGTTTGTTCGATAACTTAAGACCAACACTTCCTTTTTCAAATTGTAAAAAAAAACAAACAACAACAACGAAAAACTGAAAAATATTTCTCGTTTTGATTTTCAAAAAATATATACGAGAAAAAAATGATGCAGAGTCAGAACGGGCAGTCTAGCCGAAGTAACACTTCCAGCACGTGCCCAAACACTTGTTTGTGATCAAACTGTACTTGGGAATTCAAGTGCACAAAGATTGTGCAAAAAGGAATACATTTATGTTGTGCTGAATTCCTTCGGGCTTGTTGACTGATAGCCTGTCTTTCCAGGCCACGGCAACATGACCTACTGAAAACGCGATGGAGCAGCTCTTGGCCAGAGCAGCAGATTTGGGGCTATTCTGTAAACTGATGGATTCACTGATTAAGCGACTGCTGATCGGGTATTTCAAAGCATGGGGAACTTGTGATAGGATCCATTTATTTATTGCTTGGTTTACTTGTTGACTAGTATTTTCATGAACTTTTTGAATTACTGTCTGATTAATTGATTAAGGAGTTGACTGCGAAGCGATTATATAATTGTATACGCACGTGATATAATGTTTTACCCGAAAGAACCATAGATTATTGTCAAAGTAAAATCATAACAAGAAATATGCTACTCGTAATTCAGTGTGAGAAATATGATAGAAAACAACGCATCTCAGAGAGGGTATGACGTGGGGAAGGTATTTTTAGGATGTTTGCCTAGGCTAGAACAAAATGTGTAAATCAAATTTTAATAAATTGTCGGTTTAGTTATTGTACGTCATTTTCTTGTAGGGGAATGATCTGAGATTGGTGTGAGAGGCTATCGCTGTTTGTTTGTTTTTACAACGAATGGCTTCAAAGTTTGTCTTTAATAACAATTTTGCTCCGGTAAATGTAGGTCAGAAAAACATTTTGTTTTCTTCCTGATAACAGTATAGCCACACGATAAAAATACACACACACACATACATACAGATACACATGCACACACAATCTGTACATTTTGCACTTGCTGATTCCGATGACGTGCTCCATGGTAACTGCAGCTCTAATCTACTGGTATACACAATATAAATTATTGTCTTGCAGTGGCAGAGACTTGAATTAGGGAGCAGGGCTATTCTGCTTTCTAACTGTAGAGTTTGTTATAAGGAATATGTAATTAAAATTGCGTTGCCTATCATAAACAGTGGTTTATTTGTCCTTAGCATGTCAAAGCAATAGCAGCTGCCTGTGGGTCACTGCATGGAAAGAATTTATTGAAATCTGGTGCATCATCACAGTGCCGTGGACCCACATGCTCGCTTTATTGAAAGTTATGTTCTTTGACCAAATAAAAAAAAAAAATCCTTCACGATCAGGGTGGGATAAAGTGGTCTTCAGAGACGACCTGTGCTCTATCAGTGGAATCGAAATGACGCTCACAAAGTGATTTTCAAAAAAAAAAAAAAATTGTTTATTTATTTATTTGTGTATTTATTTATTTATTTATTTGTGTATTTATTTACTTTGTCAGAATCATATTGCCGACCGCGCAAGAAATTCCTCCACGTAATCATTGGGATATTTAATCTCTCGTTAATCTTTGTACAAAGATTATTCTTGACCCGGTTTTTCTGTCCAACATCGCGTCCGAATGAACTAACCAAAACTCAGGATGCCTTGATTATGTCCCACAAAGAGATAATTCAGTTCAATCCGGGTCGTAGCTAGTATTGTAGATAATGACTTCTTTCGTAAGACATCAATAGGGAACAAGAATGCGAGCATGTGGGTCCACGGTACTGTGACGATGCACCAGTGAAGTGCGTGCAACACTGATGGAAATATGTAAACACGCTCTAAGCCACGCACACAAATTCAGACAAACACGTAGACGCAATAATCTATGACCTTTGTTTATCAACAGAGATTTGGCGGGAGGCTATGCGTGTCAAGACGTCGCAAACTGCTAAAGTAGCCAAAGAGAACTGAACCTATCATGTGACTTGCGCGTTGTCATTTCCGAGTGTTCTTGATTGGCTGACCACCAACCAATGACATGCTAGTTTTTTTTTGTATTTTATCTACTTTGTAACTGAATAGCGGCAATAGGTCATTAATATTCATGAACAGCTCGCTGATTTGTTTTTCAATTTTATCTTTCGTCCGGTCTTATTGGTAGTTTTCACAAACGTGATATTTTCGCAAAGGAATCTTTTCTCAGTGAAATATCACAAACACCTCTTCGAATGTATAGAAAAGTACATAAACTTGTGAAATAAACAAAACATAAAAGGTTTAAAAGAAAGAATACGCATATGAATATACAATATGTAGACAAATAAGATGGAAACCTTTCATTATAATTGGACAGGAATGAATAACTCTCTTATAAATCATAGGGTATTGTTGCAACATACTTGGCTTTGTGTCTGTGACAGTGGAACAGGATAAAAAAAAGTATTTGCGGGGCCCGAATGGAGTGGACTCGTACAAGAAACCTGAACGTTAAGCCAAAGGAAGACCTGGGCAGACTAGGAAGGTTTTTGCCTCTCCGGCACCTTGTACTTAACCCTACTGCCTCACCGATACTATCCTAGTTCAAACACCTGTCATTTTATTGCTCTATCATCTGCAAAAACAAAGTCATTTGAAAACCGTGTTTCCGTGGCCTTGAAACGGACACTTTAATTCATATTCTGTCCCAGACATTCTAAACTTCCAACACAGTACGGACCTAGTAGTAGTGACCTTGACATGTCTATTATCAGATAAGTCAGACCTAATTTAGAAGACCCACACTGTCAGTGCGTGAACTGTTTGGCATTTTGCTCCACACGCAGCTGTGTTTTGTCCTCTTCGACTCTGATGTCTGTGGAGTAGATTCATTTTCTTTTCTTTGACAAATCGACAACATTTCTAGAAAAAGGAACAGTTTTTGTTTGTTTGTTACGCTGAGAATTAAAGTTGAAATGCAGACATAGGAAAATGAAAAACATCACCTTGATGCATATTATGAATCTGACATTTTCTCGTGGCACAACTTGGAAGAAAGTTTCTTTCAAAGAATGAACAGCTAATGTGGCGGGGATATGATTTTTTTCCTAATCCAGAGCTGTAACAACCAACGAAGTGATGCTCTGGGGAATATGCTTATGCACAGTTCGACTCTTTCCTTAATACTTAGTTTCCCCACAAGGAGTTTTAGCATTTTGCATCGCGGAAACAGTCATGTTAGAGACATTGCGGGATTTCCTTAGTAGATTAAATTGTGGCCATCGTTTTAAGAGGAGTGGAATAGAATTATTAACAATTGGACAGAATGGCGCAAAAGAGGTGGGACGGTGGGACGTCTTTTACATCGAATCAGAGGCAACAGAACAATCGTATAATGTTGCAAAAAGACATTTTCATCATTGCTTCCATATCAGTTATGTGAAAGTACTTTTTATAGCGTAATTTAACGTCAGCTCAAGAATGAACTCCTAGTTACTGCCATTTTTGACACCTGAAACTAGGAAACTACACACATTTCACCATCTTGAGTGAGGTCAACAATAGCTGTGTTTGTTTTCCAGCAGTCCTTGGATCAACGGCAGGCTTCCTATAGAGGTCGGAAAGAAGGCCCGCTTTTAATCGTCACGTCTTCGGTGAGATAAGATAACACCAAAAACAAAACCGAAAAACTCGAACCAAGAACACTTACGTCAGATCTTCCTCCGAAAAGTCAACATTTTCACATTTCATTGACGCATGAGAATGAAGTGGTGCTTTGTCACAGTCTGTTGTACTGATAGCAGGACATTTTGGACATAGTTTGATTCCTGAATTGCGTCGATTTGCATTTTAGCTACTGATTACAAACACAGGGGCAATTAAAAAAAAAATAAATTACCTAACTAGCCATACTGAAGAGCGTGGTCTCAAAAAGTAGGACGACACTTGGCTTATTTAGCAACATAAACTGATTATTATGAACGTCATCTAAAAACTGAACCATATTATTATGCTAGGGTCTATAGTAGAACAGAAATTCAGTGGGCTCATCTATAACTTACTTGTAGAATTTCAGCTCTCGTGCTGATTTTAGACCTCTGCATTTCTATTTAGTTTAGCAGTAAAAATGATGTGCTTGATCCAGAATAATCATACTTCTGTTTCTTTTTCTGGCGATTTATAACTTTGTTTGACAGTTGTCAGACACATCTTGCGACTCGAAGGCTATCTCCGAAGTCCACAAATGTCTTTAGCTTTGCATTGCTACGACGTCAGCATTAGACACAATATCGTATTCATCTTATTACAGTGGTGTTAGTACCTGCTCCACTCCACAGGAGACATCGATGTAATATGTGAGGGTGAAACAAAATATGATATATACAAAGTGTAAATGCTGAGAGCAGTGACCCTCATAAAACAAAGACTTCAAAGAACCAGGTACGGTATATGTTTTTTCCCTCTAAAAACCGGTGTCCTTTCTCACTAAATTGATATTGCCGAAGATCAAGTTACTCGCCTAGGCTATGGGAAGGAACAAACGAACAATGCATGTATACATAGGCATTCGTATGTCGTGAGTCTCACCATTTTTCGCTTTTGTGCGTTCTCGATGTTTGAACCGAGAGAAGATAAATTCAGAAATTTGTCACGGAAGGAAAAAGAAATGCTTCCCTGAAAAAAACAAAACAAATCCAAGAAACTAAACAAGCCGGAACCCTGCAATGCTTAACGGATAAAATGTGCACTAAGGTTTTTGATAGAAAATGATCACCTATCGCAGTCAGTGACAAGTTTGTTATGCAAGAATTTTGTATGTAATGCACCATTAGAGCCACTGAAACCATAAACAAATATTATTGTTATGCAGCATTTAATACATGCATTATGTTGCAAACTGGCAGAGGAATTGATGATAAGAAATGTATAAGACACCCCGCCCCCTTCCTCAGATCCATTCATCTTTAATTTTGCTCCTTTTGTTTACTACGGTAGTCCTGGAATGTACCAGAACGGAATAGATAATAAGTCTACTTGTAGTGCACCGGCAGGTAAAACCCAAATGATATCAATGTCTTCATGACATAACTGGGTTGCTGGGGGATTCAAAGTCGCTTGTTCATTCAAGGACATATAGGAAATTTTGTCAACGGAAAGATAAAGCACCTGCACATTAAAGCAAAAAAAAAAAAAAAAAGTGACTCTAGATTAAGGGATTGGATGCCGTATAGTGCATGATAACCAAACCACTTGGAAGATTTTGTTTATTTAGGTGAAAGATAACACGGAGAAATAATTTTAATCTAGAATCATTATTAGCTTGGAAAAACACCATAGTTTACCAGCTAAGCAGTTTAACAAAGATACGCCACATACGAAATGAAAAATTGTTTGGAAGGTGGCAAAGTTGTGAAAAATAAAATCAAATTAAAAAAAAAAATGACAGGTTTGCTCTAGAAATTATGGCCAAGGTATGAGTGAGGTCACACAATTACAATATGACATGCAGAGACACAAGTCTCATAAAATAAAAAAAAAAGAGAAAAAAAGTAATGCAGCTCCTACACGTTAATGCCATTGGGTAAGTTAGATCCAAGCAAAACTCTGACACTCGTTAACTCTTTCGTTGTCATGGTGACAGACACTGTCGTGGAAAAAGGGGAGACAGAATATCAATTTTGCCAGCGTCTGTTTTATCTGAAGTCAGACAAGCTGTGCCTTCCGTCGTCAGCTCCCTGGAATGCCAATTTTATGAAACTGAGTTCGGTGCATTTTTGCTTTCTTTAGAGTATTGTCTGTCACAACACTGAACACTGAAGTCGAGGAAAATATTCTATTTTTAACATGCGACTTTATTTTTGGAGATTGGCGGCTGTTTGGAAGGCGAACTAACAGTGAAAATAAAATTTCAGTTTCCCAGAGGTGGCTTCTATTGCAGTTACGCTGTTTTGTCAGTGGATGTCACAGCTGTTTTATAGTCCACTAAGTGTCCATTGCCTATTCCTTGCACACAGTAAGATTTTCAAGTACTGGTTTTTAGTTAATTTTCACTGTCTCAAGTACAGGCCCGATCAGTGAAGATTACCATGAAAAGGGCGCCTGTGCATTCAGACATCTTGATTCCATTACCCCGCCTCGGTTGTACGTGCAGTCCTTTAAGGTTTCTAATCTTCAGCAGTGTTCGGGTAACCGCAACACTAAGTGGAAAAAAAATGGGGCTGCATATTACAGGTAAACACCGTCTAAGTCAGCGCTATAACTATCTAATAAACTGGACCAATCAGACAAGAGATGTGACAAGTTTATCTAGGTACTAAATGCGAACAGACTGTTTTCTTTTCTTGTGTGAGTTTGATTTTGGAGAAAGCACGTCGACAGGATAGCCGCCATATTGTGCTAGAAAAAAGCAAAAGGCGATAGACAGAAAATAACAAAAATGATAGGACAGACTGAGACCCCTCCGGAAGCACCCACGATTGTAACACGATTTAAGAACTTGCGTCGGGAGTAACCAAATGATTATTATTGCAGGCAGTATTTGAATCATTTGAAAAGTACATCAAAGAAAATTCTTACGTAATATCGCCGTTTCTATTATAATAATAATAATAATGGATGGCATTTATATAGCGCATATCCATTTAAAATGCTCTATGCGCTTTACAGAAACAACATGTCAACCACAGAGCAGAATGGAGCTGCCTGCGAAGCGCTCAACACACTGCACTGCTTCTTTCTCTCTCCCTGTCTCGCTCACTCTCTCTCTCTCTATCTCAGAGCAAATTGTAACGCAGCCTGTCAGGCGCAGTTCACAACTCACAACAGTTCACAACTCACAGCAGTTCACAACTCACATCAGTTCACACAACACACAACTCACATCAGTTCACAACTCACAGCAGTTCCCAACAACTCACATCAGTTCACACAACACACAACTCAAATAATATTTGAATATTTATTAATAACAATATATATTTAATAATGAATAATAAATATTACTGCCTATGCCCCTCCTCCTACAAATACAGTTACCACCATAGCGATTTTAACTTCACCGGAACCTGTAGACATCGTGTTTTGTGCTACCGCTCTCACCAACGTTATCAACCAATGCTAACTACTACACTTATTCAATTTATTATTTCCATTACAGTTTCCGAGCTAATTGCTGAGCAGCCTGCCCATGTAACTCATTGCCCTCTATTCTATTTGGGAGTTGTTCTTTCTCCTGGTATTTGTCTCATAAACAAACATGTAATTAAAAAATACTAACTGCCCTGTCTCTTTCTCTTCATGTAAATCTACAACTTTTACTGGTCTCGCTATGTGTTTCTGAGGGCAGGTACAGCTTGTAGTCTGACAAGGTACATGTCTTCATTTTAATAAAATTTACATTAATTTTCTTACCAATTAAAACAGTGGGCCTCTTTTAAACGAGGCGCTGACTCACATTTGTCATAGATTACTGACAAGCTCCGGTTTTCTCAGTATAAAGCCATGTTTTAGTTACGGCAATATCATAATAATTGTAAAACGAATATTTCTTTTAGTGAAACTTCAAGACTTCATTAATCTTTTCAACCATTCTATCCATCCCCACTGTCATTTACGTCATATTTCGCTATGCCGTAGTTAATTAAAATTAAAATGATATACACATGCCCTGCTGGAGCTCATTGTCGGAAGTCATTATCATCCAGCTGAAGAAGTATTTCGCAAACACCATGTAGAGTCGTTGTTGCTAGGCGTACCGTAAGGAAAGCCAGACAAAATGAACGTCATAAAAAACCCGGTGTGAATATTTGCGTCATATGGCCATATTGGGTATTGGGTTTTCTTTGTACAGTTTTTTTATTTTTTTAATTTTAGGAGTAGGGTAATGTTCAGGGTTCGGATTAGGTTTCACTGATTGGCCATACAACTTTTTCACTGACGGTATGGTCACAGTAACGTTTTGGGACTCTGACCACGAGCTCGTAACAAAAATCAGTTCTGGGCTAAAAATATGATGGTTACCTCAAAAATCATGCAGGTGAAGGGGAAAAAATGAAAAAAAAAAATCTCTGTGTTTCATTCCCGGCCCCATTTTCACATGCTGATTTCATGAATACACAGGACAACTTAAGAGAGATCCTCTGGGTTTGTAACTGTCATGGCCGCTGCAGGGGCGATAATACCACGGGAAATGGCCATGTAAGGGAGGATAATTTCCCACGTGATTAATGAGACAGCTACTGTAGGACTCGTTATCCAAATACACCTGTCGCTGATGTATTTCCTTCCCCACGCCCGCCCAGTTTTCCCCATCGCATACCTCTCATCCCGAGTAAATCCACTTTTGATGAGCATTTAATCCTATGACGCTAATCTTAAGAGACAATGTTAAGCAACCTGTGGAAAGCATTATAGCGTCAGTCTTTATCTCTTAGGGAACATTGTTATATATTTCAAACGTTCAAAATGCTTGAATCCTTGTTTCTAAGAGAAGCTGGTTTTGTACCATAGTTTGTTTGAGCAAAAAGAACAAGGCTTTGCGAAAAAAAAAAGTATTAGTAATATATTGTTCGAAAATTACTTATTGTTGATAGAATTATTGACGAGGTGGTTGGGAAAGGAAATCAATTCAAACAGAAATATATTGTATATAATATAAATGTTGTCGGTGTATTGTTGACGAAACAATGAGAAGCTTAGACAGTTAAGATCTTCGTTTAGAATGAAATGAACTTTTCTGTCAAGTTTAAGTTAAGCTCTAACAAACATATCTGCCGTTAAAAAAATAAGATTTAGTATTCAGCGAACCGTTAAATGAATTTCATAAATCAAATAGTCCTCTAGTCTTGTCCTAAATGTTTCTGACAATGGCAAAAATAGACCCCTTTCAAAATGTTTTAAACAGTGTTTAATCCCCCCCTCTCTTTCTGTCTCTTCTCTCTCTACTCTCTCTCTCTCTCTCTCGCTGCTCTCTGTCTGTCTGTCTGACTCTCTCTCTGCATGGATATGTGATCAGACTTTCACAAACTAAACCACATGCTCCATCTCACTTTTCAGAGTATGGAAAGACCGACAGACAAACTGATAGATGTAATCTTTCAACGTTTGTATCTAGAACTGATATAACATAATTATATTGTATATTATACCAATATGAGAAGCATCCTCATTTTGACTCGCTACAGAGCAATATACCGAACCAATGCATCTATTAGTATCTATATCTGAGAATATACGCCAAATGGTGAAAAAATACGGCCAAATCCTACAAAGACGCAACACCAAGACGTGAAACATAATAAGATAGCATAAACAGAAGATAAGCAACAAAACGGCATCGCCAAACCATGAAGATTTTTAACTGCTGTAAGGAGTCTCCATTGTTGACGTTGGGATTTGCACAACATGATAAATTTGCATCTACAATTTGCATTAATTAGGCGTATGGATCATTTTTGGACAGCTCTGCCCATGGAAATAAATAATTTTTCACGTTATGTCCTCTATCTCTCATGGTGTGGGAAGGTTCGTTTTCGGCTTGTCTCATTTTTTTTTTGTTGTTTTTGTTTTTGTGGAGGCTTCGGAGACACAGAATTAGATGAAACAGTGGGACAGACCAGGGCCGCATTAACATCATTATTATGAGCCCTTGGGCAAAGCAATAGGGTGCGGCCCGCCCCCAAGGCAAGATTGAAAAACCAACGTAAATTTGCTTGCATGCAGCCCCGAAACCCTAGGGGCCCCTGGACAACTGTCCAGTACGTCTATGCGTTAAGACGGCTCTGGGATAGACCGCGCCCTCTTTAGAATGAAACTGGCTGCAGGTGTGACTTTCCGAAGGTGGGACCAAAGTCCAGAGTTGTCTGATATTCTTCAGCAACTACTGTATCTGGATAGTACTAATTCAGGGCAGGGGTTACCCAGCAAGCATGCCTACATCAGTCGGCCGTAGATTTGCATAGATTTCCCGTAATGTTGGTAGGATTACCGGAGGGTGGCTTCCCTTCATCAGACCGACGACGGCAGAGTGTCGTAACCAGTGGAACTACGTAAGAACGGTGTGATTCCTATGTGGAAACCTGACGCCAATCCTTCTGCGACAGATTTCCGTAGGGTTGCTCCTGGCTGGGTAGAAATTGTTGTTGTCGTGGGTCATGTTGGTGGTTGTAGTAGCAGTAGTGACATGGATGAGGGAGTGAAGTAGAAAGGACTAAGGGAGGCATCACATTAAGCCCGGTCAAACACAGTCAGATCTTGGCAGACAAAAAATGCACACCATAATTTCCTATATTTTCTTAGTAAATCAGGGAAGACCCCATCATACTAAGACCGGTCAGACACAGTCAGCGTCTGCCACGACATCTTTGGCAGCATCTGGCCGTGTCTAACCGGGCCAAGTATGATACCTCCCTTAAGAAATGTCCAATTTGAGGAATGTTAGACGTGGAGATCTGTTTCTCGAGGGCCTCAGTTTGTGGCTGTTGGCCCCAAAGGATTGCTAGACGAATCGGATGCCATTCTATGAAGTCAATGGCCAGCCTTCAATTTTCTTCTGATCAAATCTACCTCCGCTCAGAATCTTAATGTGGTGAAAAGTATCAAAGAGACCAGTTCAAAGGCAAGTGTGTCATTCTAAGGTCCATTAGATTCATCAATGTAATTGAATTCAAGGCTCATATTTTGGAATGACTTGATTAAAACACAAAATGAGATATTTGGGGAGATAACCACAATAAAAAACCGGAGCGAGCGGGTCTGTGAATTAACGGGGTGTGATGGGGCGAGCTTGCGGGTATGGGGGGGGGGGGTGGGATGGGGAGTTGGAAAACAGGGAGTAGGGGGAAACGTGAGGGCAAGGTGGCGCGGGTTGTACAATGCTGGAGTAGGGATTATGTAAGCCAACGAGTTAGCGAATGACCAGTGAGTAAGAGAGTCTGTGTACAATGTATGTGTATGTGTAACTGTAGGAGTGAATGTTTGCAGGAGTTAATTATCGTTTTTGGATAAAATGGCAGTATTTTTGTCGCTTCATTTAACATGTGTCAGTGTGGGTGTCTGAATGTACGAACGTACGAGTGGCTGAGGTCGTGAGGGAGTGAGTAAGTAATTTTCACGGAAAATAGAGAGTGTTTCTTTAGCTATGTTGTGCATGGATTTATACCCTTCCCTTCAGCTGGAAGTTAATTCCCTGCAAAGATGTATGGTGTACACCATATATCTTAGCAGACTGAAAGTCTGTTTGAGCACGAAATCATACTTTATACTGCTGCCTTTCAATTAACGCCCGTAATGACTCTTTTGCAAACACACAAAATCTTGAGACAGTATCTTTTCAAAACCAGTGCTTTGCTCAGCTGAAATACACGTGGTACTTCAACTGACCATGCAACCCGTCCAAAAACTCACCCCAGCCCCCCCCGATTTATTTATCACCATTAAGATTCACAAAAGAGCTGAAAATTAATGCATTTCATAATGTATAAATATACATATATATATATATATATATATAAACATTACAGTGATGCCCCACCACCATGCCCTCCAACCGAAAGATCAAAATGCGGTTCAAAGAAATGAAAACATGCATTCCACCGATTTTTCCCGAGAACACCCGTAGGTTTACGGAGACCATCCGAAATTACCCGAGTCAAATCAAGTTGTTGTGAAGTAGCTCTCAGAAAGGTTGCGAATGGTTCTGCTCTCTGGTGGGCGATACTGACTCTTTGAAATATGGATATCAATGTTGATCACTTGCAAATGACATTCCATAGCTTAAAAAATGATAGGGGATTACAGTTGCAATGACATTTGAAAAAAACAGACGTTTACATTTTCCGCACCCCTTTTGCTCCAAAAATAGTTTAGTTTGATAATAAACGTAAATTTTCATTATAATTTATTTATTTATTTATTGTGTCAACGTCAATTTAGAGGTTCATTTCAAAACTTGTTCATTGGTGCGGAAATCGAAGCGAAGAAGAGCCAACCCTATCTTTTCTACGTCACTTTTTTTCTTATAAAGTAGATGCAAAAAATTGATTCGGCAGTGGATACCCAATACTGAGAATAATGATAATGAAATATAAAGAAGTCGATCTGCCCATCATGACCAGCCTTACCGGCAGGAGCATCGCGACTCGGGCGAGTTTTCCCAAGACGAGAATGAAATTACCGCTAGTTGGCCAACTTTGGCTGGCGTAATTACCCCCACTCTCTGCTAACTACTGATCACATTGGCTTGATTTAATAGTTCTGTTGAGATAGTCTCCTTTTTGGTCTGTGACAAGCGCTTGTCCTGGTCAGAGATTCAATGTGGCCAGATTATTGAAGAAAAACCGGGCCAAATTTAAACGAAGTTTTTGCCAGCGGTTTGGCTTCTGTTTTTCTTGACAGTACTGTTTTTGTCCATTGGTACATTTCAATTAAATTACAGTAAATATGTTTTTAGTCAGTTAGTCACTCTACTATAAGTATCAAAACTATCTGAAATATTATGCAGATCCTGACATGAGGTCCATTTGGCAACATGGTTTTGGACTAACAACGTCCACATCCCGAGAGTCTTGCTCGCTGTCCAGAGGCAATCGCACTCATTGTGGCGTAAATTGGTTTATCGCTGGACAAACTGGCACTGCAATTAGGTTATCCAATCATTGAAATAGAGTGGAAATAAATTAAGGCCCTTATTATGGACATGAATAATTTGATAGAGGGTATGATAAGCCCGGGACAAAGATGGTTGTACTAAGGAGACCAGACTGTCTGGGTCTATTCTGTGAAGGAAGTTCTTGTGGTACATGTAGTTGTGTGAGCTGAAGAAACCAGTAAGAGTGGTCAAAGAAAAATTTGTTTTACACCCGGGTATTGTGTTAAGCAAAGCCACAGGCATCAATTGAATAGATTTGCAGACAAAAAAGTCCTCAGTTTATTGACTATATTTCATGATATTATCACTAACTCACTCACTCACTCACTCTCTCACTCACTCACTCACTCACTCACTGACTCACTGACTCACTGACTCACTCACTCACTCACTCACTCACTTACTCACTCACTCACTCACTCACTCACTCACTCACTCACTCACTCACTCACTCACTCACTCACTCACTCACTCACTCACTCACTCACTCATTCACTCACTCACTCACTCACTAACTCATTCACTCATTCACTCACTCTGACCCATTATCCTCCCACAAACGTTATACATGCTTCAGTGTGTGATGCAAGAGCATGAAGGATGAAATAAGGAGCAACAACAGTAGCAACATAATAACAAACACAAGACTAATATAACATGACGTGTATTAAAACTGCCTTATGAAGCTCGCGGATGCAATACAGCGCTCGTACGCAGTCACACCAATTAACAAAAGCGACCGTGTGATGAAGTTGCAAGATGCCATGCAAATACAGTATGAATGTATGTGAACTCACCAGAAATTGTACACATGCATGTACAAATGTGCTCTGACATCACCACATACATGAGCACGCAGGCACACGCAAACACCACAAACGCATTCTACAAACTCTTCCCATCCACACATGAGAAAACGAAAAAAAAAATTATATTGGCCTTATGATCAAAAACAAGGAAACAATGACGCCCAAGAAAACCATAAAAACGAAACAAAACCCCAAATCAATTTGAAGCACCAAGACGCGTCTGGCTGATGGACACGATCTTAAAGAAAATTCATCAGCACCGGAAGAGCCAAGCAGTCAATTTCGAGCCCAGGCGAAGATTTGGCTCGACACGGGAAAATCTACCTATGAATAAATTTGCCATTTCCTGGCCGAAGGGGCATGAAGCTCTGAAGTGCGCTAGGACCTGATTGATGAACGCTATATTCAACGGATTTGTGCTTTAATCAATTTTTCCGACGCCCCGGAATCCGTCACAAAATGAATGGAGTATGGAGATTCCCGAAAATGTCAGTCGGCTTAGCGCCTACTGGGCGTCTTCAAAAATACGGGATTTGAACCAAGTCTCAAATAGGTCACCACTGGAATTTTGAGACCCCTTTGAAAATGAAAACAAACCCAAATGTTCATTTTTCGTGGTTTTCTTGTGTGATGACCCCGAGTATCCTTGACGCATGACCCATCTGACAAGGAGTTTGACACTAATATCTGCTCCAACTTTCTCCCTTCTTCAGTTGTAACTTGCACTTGGCCCTATATTCCTGCATTTTACATTTACCAAATGCAGTTTAATGGAAAACACGAGGATTCCCTTGTTTTTGTTCAGTCTGAACACCAGCACTGCCTTTCCTATTCATTGTGAATACCAGCATTTTTATGTTTTTTTGTTTCAGTATGTATAATTATTAGCATGGTTTTTTTTTTTGTTTTTTGCTTTGGTTTCAAAATCAGCCTAGCAATAGCCTCTTGTTTTTTCAGCCTGAATAAAAGCATTTTGTTTGCAATTTCCAATGAAGATAAACCAATACTTTTGAAATAAAATTACAGCGTGTAGCCTATTTAAGATAAGATAAGATAAGATAAGATAAGATATGACTAGACTTTATTATCCTGTTTCCAGGAAATTGGTTGTCACAGCATTCAATTCATTTAATTTGAAATTGTTTGGATTCCAGATAATTGCCACTGTGCATCGTGTTATATTTAAGCCTGTTTCGTTATATTTTGCTCTAATTCCCCATGTAAACTGTTTTTCAGCATCTTGGAGCTCCGCAAGGAAAAATCTAGGGACGCCGCTCGCTCCAGACGTGGCAAAGAGAATTATGAATTCTATGAGCTGGCTAAGCTCCTTCCACTGCCAGCAGCCATCACAAGCCAGTTGGATAAAGCCTCCATTATACGACTAACTATCAGTTATCTGAAGCTACGAGACTTTTCCTCGCAAGGCGAAGTTCAGTGGACACAGGATGGGACACAGGCAATGAACAAGATGAGTAAAGGTAAATACGTTTAAATTTACACCATGAATGGAGAGGAAGTTTTTCGTACAAGTGCATGATGGATAAATTTGCAGGCTGCTGAATTTTTTCCCCTTCAGTCCATTTTCTCCATTCATGAATATAAGTATATATGTCACCGTCACCAAGCCTACTTTTACTTCAATTTCGAGAGGTGTTATGGCTGACTCTGCATACGGAGAAGAACACTTTGTTTTCCGCATGCACTTGTGTATAAATGTGTTTGAGAGCGAGAGAGAGAGAGAGAGAGAGAAAGAGAGAGAGAGAGAGAGAGAGAGAGAGTCAGTGAGAGAGAGAGTGAGAGAGAGAGAGAGAGAGAGAGAGTGAGAGAGAGAGAGAGAAAGAGAGAGAGAGAGAGAGAGAGAGAGTGAGAGAGAGTGAGAGAGAGAGAGAGAGAAAGAGAGAGAGAGAGAGAGAGAGAGAGAGAGAGAGAGAGAGAGAGAAAGTCATTTCTTTCACGCGAGCATTATGAACACCGCATACTTCTGGCTGGTACCTGAGTACTAGAGCTTGACAGTCGATTCATGACGAAAGATATGATAACAGCTTCATTTGCAAGAGATATTTCAAGGCCGGACATTGTAGATTAAGGATTGTGAGACTGCATGAACTAAACAATATCTTACACATATAAAACTCAATAACGGACGGAATCGATCTTTATGGGTGTGTTAAAAATGTTGCCGTGAAATCATGAATTAAAATCGCTATTATATAAAATTATATCATTATCACAATGCTGAGCGTATCTCAGATGTTCAGTACGCGGGGGGAGGGGAGGGGGGGGGGGGTGAGCTTGGAAGATCATTAAAACTGAACGTAAAATTGTATATTGTTATATTCAAATCATTTACTATTTTCAGGACATCCATCCAGATTGGACATCATGGATCCATTTGAGTCCCGCCAGGGAACCCATATACTTCAAGTAAGTAAAATATATCCCTGTCTTTGCCAGCGCTGTTGTTCAACCTTCATACAAAGGCACTTGTCAAGCATCAGGCTGTTTCCCGTTTGACATTTGCTGGAATTAGCAGCCACTTTTATAAATGATTTAGAAGAATTCACGTGTTCTTGCAGTACTATTCTCACGTCAGTGTCGTACTGCGATCTATTTTTCCTTGAAACTAAACCATGTTTTGGAGTGAAATAGAGGCAGGGAAAATAATTTTTTAAAACATAGAAAGCATCTGCATCTGAGCAGAAGTTAATATGTCCCATTTCAAAATTATTATGTTAAATTTCGTATGAATAAACATAGTTGACAAAAGTGTGCTGACAGATGAAAAGAGTTAATTTTCACTGAAATGCACTGCAGCTACAGTCTCTTTATTTGGCATAAAGAACAACACAATAAATGTGGCATTATAATGGTTTTAACTGTGTGCGGCCACTGTCAAACCTTCCAGCTCTAGACGTTTGAAAGCTGTACCTGTATCAGTTTAAACTGGAAGTTTATGGACAGTCCAGAGAAATTGTGAGTCCGAATATCTGAGAGGCCGGGCAGGGGAAGACAAAGGAAAGCGGAAGGGCTGTTGGTTTAGGGGACATTGCGGGAAAGAAGGATATTGATAAGTTTTAGTTTTGCACACGTGGCCTTTGTGTATCATCAATTGTCAGTTTTGAGCCGGAAAGGCAAAGTCTAGTCCCGACTGATGCCAAAAATCGTGAGGTAACTCCCAATGTCCCTCTATCAATTTGCATACAATAGAATGCACAAACATCTAAACAGAGACCACTCTTTTGTCTTCGTCTCACTATAAGGGAAACCGAATGGTGAGTGGGAAAAGAACAAACTCAACTTTCATGATCAGAATAAATCACGAGCTTCGATATTCACCCGATGTCCTTACAGGCTCCAATGACAGAATTTGTCAGATGTCCTTTCTAACTATTATGTTATCCCTTTAAAGAAGGAAATGTTATTTGATAACCATTTAGAAGATAGAATTTGGTCACAGTCTCCTAATCCACCACAAAGCAGCTCTATTTTAAGGTTACGTGTTCAGAAAACCTGACTCGTGCTAGAGGGAGCAAAAACATTATAGTGAGGCAAACTTTGAATGAAGGTCAGTACTCTACGTAACCCTAGCACTCTGAACTTTCCCACTCTATTTATTAGAGTTCATCAGAGCTGTCCGATGCCACACCCCTACAGGGTCCTTCGGATCAAAAGGTCTTTAGCCACGCTTCGAGAAAAGTAACCAATCTTTCCGGCCTGGGGTTCACGAATGGGCCAGGAATATTATGACAATTAGACACCCGTGCGGAGCTCGGCCCGTCAGAGCCACTGTCATTAGCCAGAAGACATTCAAGACCTTGGCGAGTGTAGTTGGTTTGAAAGGCAGAAGTTCTTTAAGTAATAGTTGTAACTCTAGACGCTGGACCGTGTCACATCAGAGCTTCATCATCAGGCAGTTAGTCACGGTGGAGGATATTGGTGACACAATAACAACACAATTGGGTCCGGCTGGTGTGAAAGACCCCATTTTTCATCACCTCAGTAACACAAACGAGCGACGGCGCGGACAAGGAGCTGAAGAAACGTGAACAATAGCGAAAGGCGAAAGGGGCTGGTTAAAAGCCACAAAAGGGCGATGTCGCAAACACATTATGAAACCTTTAGAGCGATAAGGGTTAAGAAAGGGGACGGCTAATGTGTCGGAACCCAGTAGTCGGGAAAACTGAGCAAAGGTTACACCACGCGTGAGTGCTCACAAAAGCTGCGACCTTACGGCGTGAGAGAGCAAGAACCAACAATGAAGTGTCCGGAACGGAAAAGAAAACACTGAGAAAACTTTTACGTCCACTTCTGCCTTTAGTTGGTATCAGGAGAGGCACGGAATTACTTTCTCTGGCCCTCAGGTTATTGTCTGAGGAGACACCTTCTTTGTCATGTGTGCCCTAAAGAACCTTCAGGTTTAGCCCGCCGGCGTGATTTTAAGGAGAAAAAAAAGCGGAAAAAACTGAGCGAAGAAAATACTGGTAGCTTTCCTGGAAAAAAAAAAAAGCATGAGTGACCCCGCGGAGGTCACATTTGTTAGCAGCAGGTGTAGCAGAGGAAAGGTCAACTTGACGACCAGGCGAGTGATGCTGGATTACGGCGACAAAAAACTGGGTCATAAGAACAATTCCAGGGGTCAGAACTACAGAAAGAGTGATCACCCCTTGTTAGCAAATTGTCATGTTTCTGAACGCTTGGGTGAAGAATTGTCATGGTGGGCGTTCGGAAAAGCCCATCTCCTTTGTCATGGGACAATGAAGTACCATTTCTCCCCCCAGACAGGTTGGGTGGATGGTCCTTTAATCATAAGGTGGTATTATACTTTTCCAAGAACCAAATGGATTTTTGAAGCTCATCGCTGGGTGAATAGAAATTTACATTTTAATGATTTTAATTTTGGAATAATGATTAAGAGTTTAAAAGCGCAGGCAGTTGGCCACAATATGGGGGATACTGCTGTTGTATTCAGTGGATTCTATCGTTATTTGATAAGCACCATCCGGCTCATATCATGACAGGTTTACAGACCTGGCCAAAATCCATGTGCCGACGAGACCCCTGGCCCGTGGAGAATTGAAACTCCATCATGAATATAATCATCCGTCTCTATGAAATGTTAAAATCTTGTCTTAGTATTGATTGTGCTAGGAAGTTGATACAAGTGTAGAAGGAGAGACGGGCTGACAGTTTATGCCAGTTTGAGTGTATAGTTACTTTGTTGTTGTTGTCATTGTCTCCGCCAGGCTTTACTGTAAATTTTTAATTATTATGTCCTCGTTCGGGATACAGTAAGAGACAATACATTTAGATGAAAAGCAATGAAATATATGAAAATTCTTTATCAATACGATATTCGTTGACAGTGTCACCGGCATACTATCATAAGACTTAGCTAAGCAAATGGAATTCGTCACCACCCAAGAAAAACTTGGGACTATAATCTGGTTTTGCTAATCAAATGGAATTCATCATTACACATGAGGACTTACGAATATAATCTGGTTCAGCGGAACAAATGATACAGTTCATTTTTAACGTCAAGCTTTAGATCTGCAAGGATTTTGCCTGATAAAGAGAGAAAAGAGTAGAAATTAATGTACCAAAGCATAGAGATTGATACATGGACGCTCCTTTGTACTAAAGACAGGCCTTTCCTTCTTGTCTGAAATGTTCATCAGTACCTACAACAGCAACAACAACAATCAGTCAATTCTTGTCGTGCCTGAATTGTACGACATACATGTAGTAGATGAAAACCTTCAGCGGTTTTCTGCGATTTTCGTAGCAGAAATTTCTCAGAAAAAAAAAGGAAAGAAAAAGAAACAACAACAACAACAACAAAAACAACAACAATAAAATGGATTATCAGTGCATAAAACCACTAGATTCACCACATCTCTCAATACAGCTCGAAATATTAGAAGCAAAATTCAGAGTTCACTGACTTACCCACGACCCTTGGGTAATAATACTCATTACCCCGTGACAGAAAAAAAAAATCAGACCTACTAGTAATGTAATATAAAATAATGTAGTGTAATGTAATTGTTAGCTTGTAAAGCGCTCAAATCCACAAAAATTGATGTGCCCTATGGCCCTGAAATAAAATTAGAAACAGGATTAACATGTTTAAGGTTAATTCATCATGCTCCCACTCACACAGACTAACAAAAATGAATCTACTCTCATTCTGTTTCAAAGAAAACAGTCCTAAATAATTAAGTGTTGGGTCTATTTTTAAATGTTATCATATTTTCACTTTTCCTGGTGTCAACGCTAATGTTGTTCCACAATATAAGCCCACCAAAACACAAAGTATTTTCACTAAGGGCCAGTTTGACTGTGGGTGTCTCAAGAAGTTTCTCGTCCACTGATCTTAAGTTGCGTGGTTTTACTTCTATCACAACTTTTCCAGAAATGGTTTACGTGAAGAAATTTAAACTTGGAAATACTCAGTTGGATACCTTTGTTTGCTACCAGTCACAAAGACACAACATATTTCTGGAAGTTTGGTACCTGTTCCATTGTCAACACTGTTTAATAATTGCACAGTATATTATATACTGCTTGTTTGTTTTTCTGACACGATCAAATCACGTCATCCCGCAGCTGGGTGAGTCAAGGTTTCGTAATTCTTGTACAACATGACAGTTCACACGAACTTTATAGCCATGTTAGTAAAACTTTGCCCTCCAATTTAGCCGCATCGATGACTGAGTCAACAATCCAGGACATAGCTTTTCTTACAGAATATTTATTACGGTGGTCTGACGCATTGAACTGTTAAATCCCTGCTGTTATGTTTATTTGGTTTGATTGAAAATTTCTGTAAGGAAAGACAAAGGGATTAGGTGGGATTTCTTAAAAAAACCGTTTTTTCTGTAATGACTTAACAGGCTGATCTGAAGACCGATCTTTTGAACAAAATGTATTACTTGGATTAAAAAAAAAAAAAAGGACTACAGCTGCAAACCCGAGATTTCTGAAACTTGGCTGTTTGCATCGTCGAAATTGTTGAGATAGATAGATAGATAGATAGATAGATAGATAGACAGACAGACAGACAGACAGACAGACAGACAGACAGACAGACAGACAGACAGACAGACAGACAGACAGACAGGTAGACAGACAGACAGAAAGACAGATAGATAGATAGATAGATAGACAGACAGACAAACAGATAGATAGTTAGCTAGATAGCTAAACAGATAGATAGATCGATTGATAGACAGACAGACAGACAGATAGATAGATAGACAGACAGACAGACAAACAGATAGAAAAGATAGATAGATAGATAGATAGATAGATAGATAGATAGATAGATAGATAGATAGATAAATAGATAGATAGATAGATAGATAGATAGATAGATAGATAGATAGATAGATAGATAGATAGATAGATAGATAGATAGATAGATAGATAGATAGACCGACAGACAGACAGATAGATAGATAGACAGACAGACAGACAAACAGATAGAAAAGATAGATAGATAGATAGATAGATAGATAGATAGATAGATAGATAGATAGATAGATAGATAGATAGATAGATAGATAGACAGGCAGACAAACAGATAGATAGATAGATTGATGGACAGACAGACAGATAGATAGATAGATAGATAGATAGATAGATAGATAGATAGATAGACAGACAGACAGACAGACAAACAGACAGATAGATAGATTGATAGATAGATAGATAGATAGATAGATAGATAGATAGATAGATAGATAGATAGATAGATAGATAGATAGATAGATAGATAGATAGATCTTCCCTTATTCATCGCATTAAATCATCTGGAACACACATTACAAAATCCTCTGTTCTTACATCAGTTCCGGATATCTATGTACTTGGCACAGTTTAAGTGACTAGCCTGGGCGCGCAGTTCCTTAGGGCGGGCGCTGGTCATAGCTGTACCTGTACATCTGTTTGCATCCTTTCACCGGCACCTCTTTTCCCATAGCATTAAGTGATTCGACAAACACGGGCAGCGATAATCCCAGCACCAACATGGGCATCAGCTCCGGGCTGCCTTCACACACGACTCCAAGCCTAACATTCTGGGGTCAACCGGTCTACTCAAACATGCCGCGCGTTCACTCAATATTGGCTCACCATGTCCCACCAATGTACGCTAATCCCTCCGCAAAGCGTCGCGACAAATTTGCTTTCAGACCAAGAGGAAGAATCGGTAATTGGTACTTTAAAGCTTAACATTCTTTCTCCAGCCTATAGAGGAAATATATATTTATAAGTACACGTAAAGTGTAGGAGAGGAAAAGGCGCAGTTCCTATTCATTGAATACGACATACCTAGCATGAGTGATTACAAAAGGAATGGAGAGATTGTTTCATATTGTCTTTTTATCCTCCACTCGTCACCTTTTCTAGTCTTAGATTCCGTTTCAGCCATATCGCTGCACTGTGGAGAATTACATGTACTCCTTATCAGAACACTCCAACATGCAGGTTTTATAACTCCTTTTTTCTCCTTTACATATTAGCTCCAAATATTCCTTTGTATTTTGGCATACGCCATGCCCATGTTTCTTCCGTCCGTTTTCTATAAATTCTGGAGATACGGCATTTTTACATGATTTTTTTCCCTCCGAAATACCATCTTGTCAGCTGACCGATGATCTTAGTTCTTTCGATCCACACCATCAAATTTCTTTGTACACCCAGTCTTGTTCGATTCATCACCTTAGGTTTACCCTGTGCCACATCATAGCTTTCTACTCAGTTTTATTTCTTCATATTCTACTAACACATTCTCATTCTTGCCTTTTCTGTTTTATTCTAATTTTTCCATAGTTTTCTTTCATAAGGTTCACATTTGCTGGAAAACTCATTCTATAGAAAACTCTGCTTTATGAGAATCTTCAGTAACTTCTTCCTTCACATTAGCTTTGTATGGAAATGAACAGAACTGAGGAATTTGACTAATTTCATCCTACATTCCGTAGCCACATCTAGTTTGACTATTTTTGACTCTACAGAATCCTTTCTAGCCTTTTTTTCTCGGCATCCCAAACCCGACCACTCCTCTTGGTCTCTCCCCTCTCCACTCCTATGAAATTCTCTCTTTCCTCCTTATATCTCCATTGCCTCCTTTTTCATGCCCACCCAATCAATGAGGAAGATTATTATAGTTAGTTAGGGCGACAAGCCGCGCCAGTATAATTTGAATAAATTCCGGCACCATCGCCGGGAACAGTGCAATACAAGTTGTCCATTAATTTGATTTCTGAACCAATCAGAGTAGATGTCCCTCGTGAACAGAACAATTCCTCCATATCGACCCAAGACGTTGTGCCAGTCTTCGGGGTTTTTGGTTTTTTTCGGGTCTTGTTCATTTTTTAAATTTTTGGTCGGGTGGTCTTTTATGCGGCTTTGGATGGAACATTTGCATTGTTCACTGTGACGGAAAGGTAAACACAAGAGGAAACATCTCCTCTCAGGTGGAAGTTAGGGAGGCAACGCAAAGAGGTGGCTATTGATCCTATTGACTTTGGTAGAGGAACTAGCTCAAGTGCGTATATAACCTCTTCCCTGATCGTCACAATAAATATATATTTATTGCAGCAACTAGTCGTTTTCAAATATTCGTGGAGGACAAAAAAAAAAAAAGCTGATTTAAAAAAAACATTTTTTAATTTTTTTACATACTCTCGCTTTTGCTGTTTTTACTTGCATATTATTATATCATTCCATATACATTTTCTATAATAAATGTGTGATGAATAAGAAGGAAAAAAAAAAGAGAATTTCATTTCTTCCTTCAAAGCGATAATGTGAGGTGGAAAAACTTCTGCTCTTCGAACTGACACAACCCATAGCATAATAATGTATGCAGTTTTTATCTTTGCATATTAAACAGAAATTTTCTATGCATAATTGGGACTTTCTCTCACATTTCGAATGTGAGATGGAGGGCACAAACTTTGCAATAATTGATGATTTTCATATACTTGGTGCTAACTAGCATTTCTTATTGGCCCTGTGTTTAACGGTAAGACCCAAAATCTTCCAACTGAAGTATACTATAATTTAGAAGTCAGACTGGCCAGATTCTGCATATTAAAAGACAAAGAGGTTTAGAGAATGCATTTATCCACGTTAAACTTAATAGATTGCAGGGCAGCTACCTGTTTTTCTCCACAATGGAATGAATATGCATTTTTCATTGATTAATTATTGTATGAAGGACGTGATGGGAA